>VYZT01037706.1:148118-240915 GCA_013400735.1 Pomatostomus ruficeps | reverse complement strand
GGGCGATCGCGGGTGGTGTGGGACCCATCGGGGGCGGTGTCGGGACCCACCGGGGGCGGTGCTGAGCGATCGCGGGTGGTGTGGGACCCATCGGGGGCGGTGCGGCTCGGCCATGGCGGAGCCGCTGGATCCCGGTTCGTCCCCGCTGCTGGCGGCCGCTCTCCGGGCGCACGAAGCGGCTTTCGGGGGTGCGGCGGTGCTGGCGGCGTGGGCCCCCGGCCGGGTCAACCTCATCGGAGAGCACACCGACTACAACGGCGGCTTCGTGCTGCCCATGGTAAGGGCCGTGCTCCGCCGCCCCGGCCCCGGGCTCTCGCCGTGTCACCCTTCCGGGTCCTGCTGGCAGCCGCCGGGGGTCCTCGGCCGCCGCCGTCCCACCTCCGTCCCAGGATGGCCCCTCCAGGACACCCCACCCAGGATGCTGAGGGACCCTCCGGGATCCCCCTCTGACCATTCTGCCCCCGGGATCCCCTGCCCAGGGCCGTGGGGTTCAGAGCAGGTCCTGCCGCAGCCCCGCCTACAGACCAGCTCCTTTCTCACTGCTCGGGGGATGGGATTCTCTTCCCAACCACCTCTCCGGGAGGCTGAAGCCTTTGTCGTGCAACCCCGCCGAACAACTTCCCATTCCCAGAGAGCGATGTTTTGGCGGCAGAGATTATTCAGAACAGCGGGAGCTTCCTGCTCGTTCCGAGCTCCTTTGGCTCAGAAGGAAGTCCCTACTCAGTCCTAAATCAAACTTACAGCTAATTACTGTGAGGCCGAGGAGCGTGGGAGCAGGTCAGCTGAATTCCCTGGCAGGCAAGAAAAAGTCCGGAAGCCTCTCCCGTTCTTTACGTGGTTACCCCTCCCCCGGAGCCCAACAAGCAGCACCTGGCACCGAGCTGGGGGTCAGGCACAGCATTCCGTGGGAAGAGTGACCCTGTGTGTCAATAAATAGCCAGGAAGTTTAACTGTGTGCCGAGCTGGAGTGTGCAGTGGGGGCTCTGGGGTGTTAAAGGGAACACTTGCGTGCCCCAGCTGCAGGCTGTCCCCTGCCACCCTCGGGGATGCTCCAAGGGACACCGCGGGGTCTGAGCCCACCTTCCCCATCCCCAGGCCCTGCATCTGGGGACGGTGCTGGTGGGATCCCCCACGCAGGACGGGACCATCTCCATCGTCACCACGTCGGCGGAGGCGGACGAGCCGCACAGGGTGCAGTTCCCGGCTCCCGGTCCCAGCAGCTCCCTGAGCCCGGGGCTGCCTCGCTGGGCCAACTACGTCAAGGGCGCCATCCAGCACTACCGGGGTAAGGGCTGGGGGCTGGCTCAGAGCCCCCCAGCACGGCACTGCTGTTCAGACCTGGCTTCGGGAGCGCTCCGGGGGCGCTTCCAGTGTCGGAGCAATCCCGCAGCTCTGCCGGGACCAGGCTGCAGCAAAGTCGATCCCAGCTCCAAAGGTCCCTGTGCTGGGGGGCTGCCGGGTCACGCTGCTGCGGGTCACCCTGTGTTCGGAAATGCTGGACAGGGGCTCCTTGTGTCACTGCCCAAGCAGCCCTGCAGGGGCTCATGGCCGCCGTCCTCCCTTCTCTTCCCGCAGGCGGTCCCGTGCCGGGATTCAGCGCTGTCATCGCCAGTGACATCCCCCTGGGCGGGGGCCTGTCCAGCTCGGCCGCCCTGGAGGTGGCCACTTACACCTTCCTCCAGCAGCTCTGCCCTGGTAAGGCAGCAGCCAGCCCTGGCATCTGTTTCCAGGTGGGAGCAGGGATGAGGGGGGTGCCCTTAGCTGGATCCCACAGCCCTTGGGAAAACGCGGCTGTGAGTGGGTAGCAGCTCCCCAGCTGGCACTGCCCTGGCTGTGTGGCTCTTGCAGCTCATCCAGCCTGGCCTGCCCAGACCTCTAAAACCCATGGACCACTCCTGGGGCTGGCCAGGGGGATGAGAAGTTCCCTTGGGATCATCCTCTCCCCACCCTAAAGCCCCCCAAAATCAAGAGACCTGAAACACCAGGGTCAATTATCGCATCCGGCTGGATCTGGGGGCCCAGCCTGGCATGGATGCAGCAAGCACCTGCAGCTGCAAAACCCCATTCCGTGGGAAAACAACCCTTTACCTCCGTGTTTGTCCCCCTGCTCCCAGGCAAGGGACCAAGATCCCGGAGCTGCTAACCTGTGCATCTCTGCTGTGGCACAGATGATGGGGATTTGGTAGCCAAGGCGCTGGCGTGCCAGAAAGCAGAGCACACATTTGCTGGGATGCCCTGCGGGATCATGGACCAGTTCATATCCGTGATGGGCAAGGAAGGCCACGCGCTGCTCATCGACTGCAGGTCAGGGCCGAGCGCTGAGCTCACTGTGCTGTGCCCACCTCCCTGGGCAGCTGGGGATGGGCTGGCCCTGCGGCCATGAACTGAGGGCAGGAGAGCAGGGAGGGGTTAACCCTTGAACCCAGCCCAGAACCTCATCATGGTGAGGGGGCAGCCTGCATTTTAATTCCCCCTTGTCTTGATTCCTCCTCCTGTAACCTTTCTGCTACTTGCCTGGGCTGTCTTTCCCGTGATCTTGGGGTCTGTTATGGAACTAAAAACTGGGAGGGAGTGAAATGCTTGAGTGAAATCCCAAACCACCTGGACTTTGCCTCTGTGATTCAGGCTGTGCCTGCCACGTGGCCTCACTCAGGTGTCCAAGAGAGAGCCGGGGCGGGCAGGGGGGACAGGCACATGGCTGAGCTCTCCCTGCAGGTCCCTGGAGACCGTCCTTGTCCCGCTGAGCGATGCCAGCCTGGCCGTGCTCATCACCAACTCCAACGTGCGGCACACCCTGACAGGCAGCGAGTACCCCACACGCCGGCGGCAGTGCGAGGAGGCGGCAGCGGCTCTCGGCAAGGCCAGCCTGAGGGATGCCACCATGGCCGAGTTGGAAGGTGGGGACAGTCCCTCCCTCATCTCTGGCCACTCCTTGGGGCATCAAGAGCTGGGGCAGGTGGGTGGGCGCACACCGTGCGGTGGGAGCGTGCTGCACACAGAGAAGCTTTGGCACAGGGTGGGTGCAGGATGCACCCAGCAGCGTCCGGCAGGCTGGCAGGCTGTGCTGCAGGGACACAAATGTCTCTGCAGAGGCCAGGAGCCGGCTGGGGGACGAGGTGTTCCGGCGGGCCAGGCACGTCATCGGCGAGATAGCCCGGACAGCACAGGCAGCACAGGCCCTGCAGCACAGGGACTACAGCACGTTCGGGAGGCTGATGGTGGAGAGCCACAACTCCCTCAGGTGAGCGTGACCAAGGATGCTCACAGCCTTCCTCAGGCGTACCTGCACTTACAGGCAGAGCTGGGCTGGGATCTGCAGTGCCCAGCAGTGGCTGCTCCAGGACACAAATTCCAGCAGTGGCTCTGCCCAGGCTGCAGGACAGGACAGAGCACGGGTTTCCTCTCCCCAGGGATGACTATGAAGTGAGCTGCCCGGAGCTGGATGAGCTGGTGGCAGCAGCCCTGGAAGTCGATGGGGTTTATGGCAGCAGGATGACCGGGGGAGGCTTCGGAGGCTGCACGGTGACGCTGCTGGAAGCTGGGGCTGCAGAGAGAGCCCAGCTGCACATCCAGGTGTGTGGCAGAAAAGCAGCAGGAGATTGACTGAAGGATCCCAGGGTAACACTCAGGGGCACAGCACAGGGACACTGCTGAAGAGCCCAGGAAAGATCTCAGTGCCATCACCAGTGTTCCCTAAATCAGCACCTTGGCAGGCACAGGTAGCTGGAAACGCCAGCAGAATGGGGATATCAGGAGATGGGGCCTGTGAACAAGGCAGAGCATCATTTTGCTGCTCTGTGAGATCATGGTGCACCCTGTAAAGAGTGTGAGGGGAAAGAAGGGGCACAGGAAGGTCTGAAATGAGGAGAGACCGAAAGGGCTGTGCCTCTGCCAAAGGTGGGAGAGAGGGAACACGACCAGGAGCTAGAGTACAGTGAAGGGTGGAGGTGGAGTGAGTGTGGCACTGACCAGCAGGGCCTTTCTCCCCAGCTCTGGCATCCCCCAGCCTTGACTGCTCCTCTTGTTTTTCAGGAGAAATACAGTGGCACGGCCACCTTCTACCTCACCAAGCCCTCGGGAGGGGCAAAGCCTCTGCCCCTGTAGAGGAGTGACGACCTCACCTGGGACCCTTGGGCTGGCACTGCCTCTCTCCCAGAGGCTTTCCCAAGGGGATCCCTTTGTCCATCTGCATTATTTGCCGAATAAACACAAAACATTTGCACAGTTGTTCTGTGCCCATGTGAGCCAAAATCACTGGGGGCTGTTCCTCAGAGGAGACTGGTTTAACTCCAGTTTGCACTGGTGGAAGGAGCCATTCCCAGGGCTGTGGGGGCCAGCAGAGCTGCAGTCACAGGAGGGGAGGGCAGTGGAGGAGCAGCAGACACTGACATGTGGCAGAAGTTCCTGCTTGGGAATCGTCCTCTGGAACCTGCCCTTCATCTGCTGCAGATGGAGGATATTGCGGGGGGCAGGGGGGAAGGGGGATTTTTTAATTTCCTTTAAAAAAAAAAAGAAGTAAACAGGCAGAATATAGAGAAAATATTTATTGAGTGCAAGAGGAAGCCATCTGATCAAAGACCTGCTCTGGATCCAGCTTGGAAAGGCTGAAACAGCACCAGCTCTAACAACCAGATGAAATTAAAAAAAGACAGGCCTGGGTTAGTGCATGTGCAGGTTCCGTGGAGAGCAGCTGAGGGGCCAGGCTCTGCTCTTGGAGAACGGGATCATCTTTGGTTAAAATGCTTGGAAAACTCCCTTTTTAGGCAGTGTTCAGTGTTTTACCCTGGACCACAAAGCCCAGGGAAAGGGTCACAGTCATTGTGCAGAAGGAGAGAAAACCCCAACCCCAGGCAAGATGAGAGCAGGGAGGGATGCAGGCTCCTGCCACTGGCACTTGCTCAGCAGAAATAAGTGCTTCTTGAAGGCACAGTAAAACCTCAGGGCTGGTGAAGGATCCCTTGAGCCAAGTTCAAAACTGACCCAGCTCCAGCTGCTGTCATGGAGACTCCAGTGGACTTGATTCACCCACATCCATCGTTGGCTGAAAGATGTAAAACCCTGCCCCCCAGTGAAATAAAAAGCCTGAAGAGGAGAGGGAACTGTTGGTGGTGAGCTCTTCTTCAGAGTCCAAAAGAAAAAAAAAAAGAAAAAAAGGAAATAAAAAAGGAAATAAAAAAAGAAAACCAGAAGAAAAGCCAAGGTCCATTGTCAGATCAAAGCAGGTGGGGGATGCTGCCAGGGGGCCGAGGCAGCTGCTGCTTGGGTTGGAAGCTCTAACCCCGAGCAGTGGCAGCTGCTGCTCCAGGCAGGCTCGGGGCAGGCTCCTCGCCAGGGAAACCTTGCACTGCTCTGCAGGACAGGGAGCCCCCACTTGTTCTCCCTGGCAGAGGGCAGGGAGACTCCAGGCATCCTGCCCAGCACTGGGAAAGGAAGCGCAGCAGGGTCTCAGCTCAGCCCCGTGTGAGGGGAGCTGAAGCTGGGGCTGAAGGAGCTCAGATGTGCTCAGGATGGTGGGAGTGCCTTTGTTCCCAGGCTTGCTCTTCCCTTGTGTTTATTGATGGATCACAGGTCCCTTTCTGGATGTTGCTGCTGGGCAAAAAGTCTTTTAAACAACACCCAACATCCTCTGCCCCGAAATGTCACTCTCTCCACATCAGCTTTGTAAGGAATCCCAGCACGGCTGCTGGGGCCATTCCCATCCCTCGCCTCCGGGAAGCTCCCAGCCCTCCTCTGTCCAAGTGCTCCAGCTGAGGAGCTCTGCAGCGAGTGGATCCAGCCCCTTGCAGCCTTCTGCTGGAGTCTCTGGTGCTGGGGGATATAAGGTCCAAGGCAGAGCCCCCAGCTCATCGCCAGCCTCATCACAGGGTTCAAACGGCCTTGAGATCAAGCCCTTAAGTAATTTCTTCCAGTTATTCATGTTTCTCAGCGGCCACAGTCCCAGTGTAGCCTCCACATTCAGCATAGATCTCATCCACCTCCACTTTCTTTATAAAATAATAAAATACATTTATATATATTTATATATATACTATGAAAACTGTACAATATTGTATGCAAAAAACAACAACCCAAAAGCAACAGAGGCCATCAAGTAACAAAACACAAACGAAAGGTTATTCTTTGCTATCGTGGTACCAAATGTCAGCAGCGAAGAACAGACACAAATAGGTGCAGTAAGAAAGCACAGGTTACCCCAAAACCCCACCTTGCAGCTCTCATAAAAAAACCCAAACTGAAAAAAACAACCGTCTCCAGTGGACAGGCGAGTGGCCAGAGAGCCTGGAGCAAAGATGGAAATGGTGACCCTCTGTAAATCAGGATTTTGACTTCTGAGATCCTCTCAAAGCTGAGGACCTGAGAA
Organism: Pomatostomus ruficeps; assembly: GCA_013400735.1. NCBI lineage: Eukaryota > Metazoa > Chordata > Aves > Passeriformes > Timaliidae > Pomatostomus > Pomatostomus ruficeps. The sequence goes on along the minus strand of VYZT01037706.1, from coordinate 234,554 downwards.
TAAAATCATTCCATTCCATTTACCTGGGGAGGCTGAGCCATGGAGACACCCCAATTTCTGCCCTGCAGGATGAGCTTACACACCCAGCTGTGCCAGAGCTCAGAGTGTGCTGGGCTCCCAAGGAGAAGTCCAGAGCTTGGAGTGCCACAGAGGGTCTGTGCCCACAGGAGGAGCTGCCCAGGCACTGCCTGGATGAAGCATCCTTGGGTTGTTCCATAAAATCCTGCCGTTTGATCCTGAAAGTCCTGCTGGTGCTGGGCCTGCCCCGGCTCAGGCCTCGTAGAACTGCCTCTCCACCTGCTTGGTGAGGGTCCCGCTGGCCATCACGGTGCGGCTCACGAACTCCTGCGTCAGGGTGCTGCTGGAGTTCTCCACGCGCTGGGTGGTCACCAGCATCCCGTCTGCAAGGGGAAGGCACCACGTGTGGGTCACAGGGAACAGGATCTGCTCTGCCTCGCGATTCCAGGCAGTTTGTTTTCCAGCACAGAAAGTGGCATTTAAGGACCCCTCCACACCGAGTGATTCAGTGCTTTGCTATGTCTGTCAAGAGGATGGATCTCCCAACAGCCCCCAAACTCTCTGTGTGGGGCAACATGGGACAACTACATGGATGTGAATAAAGATGTTTGTCCCACTGCTCTGGTTTTTTCTGCTCTGAAGAGATCAAACCTTGCAGGAAGAGCTATGGTTGGGTCCCCAGTGATAGTGCGGGAGGACTCAAACCCAGCATTCCCTCTGGGACTGGGCAGCACGTGTGGAAATGGCTGCAACTGGCCCTGGGGCAGAGCAGGGACATGGTGTAGGAAAAGGGCTGACCCTCTTCAATCCCACCTGATGGATCCTCCTTCCCTGCCTTTGGCACTTGAGGTAAAAGCAGCCTCAGACCTTTGGACAAGCAGAGTTACCCTTTGTTTTCTGAGGGTTGCAAAGCAACAGTGACCCCCTACCTGTGAAGTGGGGATCCAGAGAGGAGTGGCTGATGCTGGTTTTGGTGGTGTATTCAGTGGGGAATTTGTAAACTTCTTCTCTCATGTACTGCTGTCCTCCAAACTGGGAGAAAGCACCTGGGGAGAAAGAAAAGGGAGAAGTCAGCTAAGAAATAACAAGGAGCTTCTAGCACCTCAACCCTGCACAGTGAGCACCAGCAGGCTCAGGAGTTTTGCTTGCTGATATCAGAGCTGAGTTCAGGAGGAACTGGGATGACTGGGAAGGTCTCACACCTGGGCAATAAGAAGCTGCCTCCAGGTGCAAACAGGCAGAGATTTCACCATAAGTTAAACACTGGCAGGTGCTCCCTCATTCAGTGCACCAGGACTGGGACAGCCCTCCCCAGGCACAGCACTGCCTCCATGGCAAACAGTCTCCATGTCTTTCCTGGAGCATGGAGTCACCGCCAGAGCTGGAAAGTGACTGCAGGAGTTGTGTTGCCTGCTCTGAGAGGTTTCTCTTTGCACCTCCACAAAGACACGGTGCTGTACCTCTGTCCTGAGATTCAATGGTGATGAGGCCTTCCCTCTCTGGCCCGAAGCCTTGCGTGGTGTTGGCTTGCACCTTGAACTTGTAGGGGACATTCTCACTCAGGTGGGGCACAGTCAGGGTGGTTTCCAGGTTGTCTCCTTCCACATAGATTGTCCTGGGCTCCCCTAATGCACAGAGACGCAGAGTGGTGAAGACAGACTAGAGTGATGGTCCCTCCAAACGCATTCGCCCCCAGCTCTGTGGCCTTGGCTTTCCCTGAGCTTTACACAACCCACAGGCTGTAGGATTACACCCACTTCTGCTGAGGGTTAAGAAAACCCCATTTCACTACAGAAGGGAACCTCAACAACCACCCTCCACCGGGTTTTGGCTGCAATAATCAACAGGTCCTTCCTCTTCCCACCATATTTGTTAGACCAGACTGCGCAATGGCACAAAGTGTCAGGAGCCAGCAGCTCCCAGGCCTGGAATCAGCCTCATGTCCCCACTTTGTATGCATTGATGTGAGCAAACAACTCTTTCACTGGCCCCAGCCCAAATGCAGCAAATTGCTGCCTTAGCTGGAGGTACCTTGTGCTGTGCGCAAGGGAACTGGGCTGCCTCAGCCCGGTACTGTACCTCCTCCATGCAGCATCTCGCAGGTGATCCTGTAGCCCAGGATGGGCCCGTTGGGCTCGCGGGGTCTCTCCCAGCTGAGGTGCAGAGAGTCCGGGCTGAGGGCAGTGAAAACCAGAGGTCCAGGGGCACAGGGGGTGCTCAGGGTGAAGGGGGTACCTGCAAGGGCACAGGGGACACGTCAGAATCACGGCAAAGGGAGCCTGGGAGGGATCTGCACACAGCATTTATGGAATGGGCTGGAAGGGTTCAGCTCTCTGGACAACGAGTGTGTGGGGAAGAAGGTCCTGCTCCAAAACAAGAGGAAGGAAAGGAGAGCTCAGGATGTGGCAAGGGGAGAGAAAACAGCCAGGCCAGCACTGTAGGCAGCAGCAGAGACATCAGTGCCACCCTTCTGTCCCCAGCCACCTCACCTGGCACGGGGCTGAGCGGGCTCTGCGGGTCCACCTGGGACTCGATGGTGATGACTCCTTCCCTCTCGGGGCCCCAGCCCTCCTCGCTCTGCGCCTTCACCTTGAAGATGTAGGAGTGGTTGGGCAGCAGATCCTCCACCACCACTGAGTTCTGGCTGGGGTTGGGGATGGTGATCCTGTGCACCTCTCCTGGGACACGCAGGGAAGAGGACATCAACACCACATTGCAGGCACAGAGCCACAACTTTCACCTAAACTCTGTCTCAAACCAACTGCCTGCAAAAGCCATCCAGGGTCCCTCCCCAGCCACCTCCATCACACCTTGCCACCAACAATGGGTAGTGCAGGATGAGATGTTTTTCCAAGAAAGGCTTGGGATAAACAACAGCTTCTTGAAAACTCAAGGAGTTACAGACAAAAGAATTCTATTTTCACTAATGCTGCACTGAGATTCCTGTAAAAATATTTTCACTTTAATCCTTCTTCCAAGTGCCATATGTTGAAAAAACCTTCATGTAAGATGTTTGAGCTGGTGGAGAGAATCAGTCCAAAGGGGAGTTTTTTGGAGGAGAGATAATTCTACAAGCAACCCCAGGAATTGTTCTCCCTCTAGGAAAAACAGGGAATGAAAGCTGGGGGGTAGCTGCAACATTTCCTGCACAAAAAACCAAAAGGCTACACAAGAAGCAGATTTAAGACCCTGAATCCCAGAATGGTTGAGGTTGGAAGGAACCTCTGGAGATCATCTGGTCCAACCCCCCTTGCCCAGAGCAGGGTCACCCAGAGCCAGAGGACCCAGAGCAGACTCTCCAGCACCCGAAACTCCCACCAAGCCCCTGGTGCCTGTTCACTGACCTCCGCTGAGGAGCTGGTACTGCACGCTGTAGCCCTGCACCTCCTTCTCGCAGCGCGGCTCCTGCCAGCTCACCTTCAGGGACGTGGGGCCCAGCGCTGAGAACACCAGGCGGGTGGGGGTGTCAGGGATGCCCAGCGGCTTCCTGGAGTCTGAGGCAGAAAGGGAACATCAGGCTGAAGATTTTGGGATGGGGGATGAGGGGGCTGCGGGAGAGGAGGGGATGGCACACGCAAACATGGGATGGTCCTGATGGTTCGGGGAGGATGTGGTGAGATGTCATCTCTGCAAGCTGACCTGTCATGAGGGGGGACAGGCTGGCTCTGCACAGCTACAGGGATGTCCCACGGCCTCAGGGTGCCAAGGCTGGGTGGGAGGAATTAAGGTAAGCTCTGTGCCCCTGTGGCAGAGAGCCCAGAGCAGGGGCCTGGTGCTGGCTGTGACCCTCCTCACTCACCCCTAAGCACCCTGTCCAGTCTGCCAGAAGCTTCATAAACTTCATCAAGTGTAGGTCAATTAAGACTGGCCCTAATCTACAGCTAAATCAGCCCAACACCTCCAGGTCCTGCTCATGTGGCCTGGGACCACACCTGGGTGCTCCTCAGCTCATCCCACTGGGACACAAGGCTCATGGAGAGCACAGCAGCCTCCCAGGTGACACTCAGGGACTGAAGGCCCTCATTGACAAGGAGCTTGCAGAGGGACATCTCCTAAGGAGCACACATTCTCCGCAGGAGTTCTCCAAAGGCCTGTGGAGTAAGACTGAGAACAAGAAGCTCGTTAGGAATGAAAAGGACGGGGACAACGAGCTGATCAGAGCACGGTGGCAGCAGTGGCGGTGAATGTTAATCTATCCAGGTGGGCTGAGACCTGCAAGTCACCTGCAAATGGAAAGGTGAAGTGATGGAGGCGCAGGCTGGGTCAGGAGGAAGATCAGCACGCAGCAAGCCATGGAGAGGAGGTTTGGGGTGAGCAGTGGATGGCAGCAGCTCATGGATGGATGGTGGCTGGGCTGTTATGGGATGTGTGGCTGGGAGGAGACGCTGCACAAGCTGTACCTATGTACTTGCACATCCCTGCGGCCCCATCAGTCATGATTACAGAGTCCCGACAGCCAATGCTGGGGTAATAACCCTTCACCTTTGCCCTGCTCCTGACACCCACGTCCCGGGGCCGGACGAGTGTCCTCCCAGCATCTTCACGGATGGGAGGGAGGAGTGTCCCTGGGTAATCTACAGAAGCGGTGCAAGAAGAAAGAGAAAAACACCATTGGAGATTTCAGAGCAGGCTCAGCCCAGGCTCCTGCACAGGTGACTTTTCAAGGCTTAGGCTTGAAGAATCTTTTAACCACCTTCTGTCAGCACCAGCTGACTGACACACATGGAGCTGAAAGGCAACCACGTTGCTGGAGAGGGTGAGGAGAAGAGAGATGCGCTCTCCCTGGAGTGCTCTGTGGTGTGAGGATAGGGATGGAGCTCCCTTCCCTGAGCACCCTGCGTGTGAGGGCTGGGAACCCTTTCCAAACTGGTCTGGAAGCAGAGAGGCCTCAGCAAAGCACCAAGACATCAGTGGAGGGGACATGGGCTTCCAGACCTGCGGGTCACAGGCCCCCTTAGCTGTGAGCACAGTCCTCACCCCACGAGGACATTAGAGTGCAGGTCCAAGGACAGTCATGGGGATGGAAGGGAAGGGCAGGTCCCACCCCTGTGGAACTCACCGTGCCCCATCAGCATCGTGGAGTAGTCTCTTGTCAGCGAGGAGCTCCCCACCACCCTGTGCTCCTGGTGCACGTGGGAGCTCAGCTGGTGGTAGCTGGTGTTGGCCGTCCTGGTCAGGGTGCCACTGGCACTGCCGGGGAAGGCGAAGTCCACCCGGCCATTCAGCAAGTGCTCTGTGGAAGAAGGCACACCGTAAGGAACGTGTGTGGACAAAGCTGCTGCTCCACTTTCCACGGGGAGGAAGCAGGAGGCACCACGGTGCCGCCCCTGCCTTGGCTGCATCTCAGGTTCAGCCACCCTGGAAAGTGGTTCTGGATGCTACATCTGGAGCAAGCCACACCACCCGACAAGAGACGCAGAAACAAAGAGGTAAACAAAGACTTCTCCCTACACCCAGCACCAGACACACCCGTGGTGCCCAAGGTAACTCCAGACCTCGGCCTTGCTGGGGCACTGCCTTGTGGTTCTCGCCACATTCTCTCACGTCTCCCCTTAGACACAAGAACAGGTTTATAATTTCAGATTTAAAAAGAAGGTGGAACAAGGAAAACGGCCCTTTATGGAGGCGGTTCCTCCAGATCTCATTCTGGATCCCATCTCAGCTGGATCTGAAAAGCAAACTCCGCTCCATTGTTCTGGTCCTTGACAAACAAATCCCCATCCCCTCCCAGCAGGCCAGGAGAGATCATCCTCCTGTGAGAGAGTGATTTCTGTTTAACAGTCCAGCAGATCTGCCCCAGAAGCTCAGGGCTCTTAATTAAGGTGAAGAGCTGCCCTTGGAGGTGGCACTTAGCAGGTTTCATCTGAGTTTGCTCCTGCCTCGAAGGTCCAGCCTTTGGTAGAAGCAACTTGCTAGCAGGCTCCCAAGTCCGTGCCGAGATGGGGGTTACCTTGTCACTCTCGTGAGCAGACACACCAGGACAAGGTTTTGACGCAGATCACACCAACACGAGGGCGGGCACACGAGGGGAGGCAGGGGACACAGAGCCCATCCGCCGGCGCCGCGGCTCAAAGCAGGACGAGACAGGACACTCAGTGCCGTAACAGAGCCGTCCTTCACCTGCTTGGGGCCGGGGTGTTCCGCTCCTCCTCACACTGCCGGGAGCCACAGTGCTGTCCTCCTCGTGGAGGAGCCCCTCGGTGTCCGAGGAGAGGCGGCTGCTGCCAGACAGGCGGGGAATGGTTTCGGGTGGGAGCCTCCAGGTGATGCGGCGAAGGTCCAGGTCTTCTCCCAGCAACGGCACAAATTTCCACCTGGAGCCTTTTGGGACAATGCAAGCACCGGTGTTGGCACGGCCTGCGGAGGTCAGGGCGGGCCACCCACCACCTCTGTGCTGCTTGCTGGGGAGAGGAAGGGACAAGCACCAGCGGGGACGATGCCTGTTCACAGCCCGTGGTGCCGAGTGTGAGCTGAGGAGTTCAGGTGGTGCAACCATCTGGTGGGTGGAGAGTGGTGGGAGCGTGACATGCAGGGGGTTCCTCGACCCCCAGACTGTTTTCCAGCCCTGTGTCCATCACGACAAAAGGTGAGAGTCAGAGTCCCACCACACGCCTGTCCCTGCATGGAGAGTCTGCAACAATTGTCCTCTGCTCAGGAGAGGTTTCGTCACTCCTTGTTGTGCACTTGGGGTGGTCGCACTCCTGATGCCCCCATCACTTTGCTCTCTGAAAGGACCAGGGACTCGTTCTTGGGTCCCAGCCCTGGAGAACCCCCCAGAGAAGATGCTACAGACACACCTCATCATTTCAGTTATGGTTCACGTTCCCCTCCTTGTCCCAGCACCAGACCAGGCAGTCAGCATCATTCAGAAAGTGAAGGGATGGAGGAAGAGAGGCCAGAGCCTTCCCAGCATTGCTGAGTTCTGTTGGCCTGGCCTAGACCCTGAGCATCCAAGGGACTCAGAGGCCTGTGCCTTTGCTGGTGCTTGTTTGCTGATGTTAACTCTCATGGTCCAGCCAAATGGCAGCACAAAGGGAAGATGAGCAGGGAGGGCCATGAAAAGCTCCTCTCCCATCCCACACTGAGATTTCTCTTTGCTCCCTGGCTAAGACAAAGAGGCACTGCTCTCATTTACACTGTAACCAGCCAAGTGTCCCCATGGATGCGGCTACTGAGCTTTGGAAAGGCTGATCTCTGCCATCTCCACGACTTGGATCTCCCGATCTCTGAGAGATGGAAAGGAGCAGTAAAGCTCATCACTGAAAGCTGCTGTTAAGGAAAATGAATGTTAGACGTGACCTTTTCAAGCTCAGAGACACGAACCTGAATCATCAGAGACACTGGGCCGCTTGCTGCCGCCTGGAGAGCGGAGCACGTCCGTGCTGTACATCAGGTAGCTGTCGTAGTCCTCACCTCCCTCTGCATCGATGATGGGGACATCAGGGATGATGGGGACTGCAGGAGAGGTGGAAAGTGCCATTAGACAAGCAGCAAAAAACCACACAAGCAGCAAAAAACCACACAACTCTCAGGCGTGCCCTCAGCGCTCCCAGGGTGTGATGGGCAGCTCTCCCCAGCACTGCTCCTGCCCCTCTGCCCCCTGCCCCTGCAGGCACTCACTGGACATGGGGCGCTTGGGCTGTGTGGCCAGGTTGATGGTGGCTTCTCTCTCAGGCCCCCAGCCCGCACTGTTCCTGGCCTTCACCGTGTAGCGATAGGGCTGTGACTCCCGCAGGTTCTCGATCAGCACCATGCGCTTCTTGGGGTCTTCAACCAGCACCTTCTTCATGGGCCCGATGGGTACTGCAAGGCACGGGCACGCCTGTCACCCACCAAGCACAGAGGACCCCTCAACACCCCACACTTTGCTGTCAGGATGCAGCCTGGCTCTGGGGAAAAGTGCAGCAGCTCTTTGGGCTGCTCACAACAAGCAGTGTCATCGCAGGGTAATTCCCAAACCAAACGCTGAAGTCAATCTACAGGAGAGGTCTTCTGTTGCTGGTGTGTCACAAATAATACCTTCCTGGCACCCCACCCCTTTATCTAGACCTGTGAACTAAGTTTTCTGAGATGACAAACAACATAAAACACTATGGAAGTGAATGGGAACAGAAGTTCTGGAATTTGCCAGGTTAAATCCTGACTGGTGATTTTCCTGTGCTCTTTCCATCAAGAAATGACCTTCCCAAATCCCAGTTCTCAAAAGAAACATGCCTGGAGCTGTTCCGGCTCTGCTGCTGCTGCTTGGAACCAACCCAGCCTGCAGAAAGTGTCCTCCAGCCCCTCGGCCTGGCTGGACTGTCCCATCCAGAAATGATCTCTTACCGTTGTCCTCGTTGACAAGCCCGTAACTGACTTCATAGGCCGTGATCTCCCCATTGGTTTCTGCAGGCTCAGCCCAGCTCAGCTGGGTCACAGTGGAGGACACAACGTTGAAAGCCAAGCGCCCGGGCTCACTGGGCACTGGGAAGGCAAAAGCAAAGGGTGCCCATCACTGCAGGTCAGGAAGCAGTGGATGCCCAGAGTTCCCCAGGTCACAGCCAGTGCAGTGGGAGACACTCTGTGCTTGACCCTGTGACCAGCAGGAGCTCAGGGCTGGAGCCCTGGCCCCAGTGCTGGGTGTGGAGGTACAAACTCACTCCCACGTGGAGGGAAGGAAGGTGTGGGGTCACTCACCCTCCTCCAGCGTGCGGCAGTGGACGATGTCCGAGTAAGTCCCTTCTCCCATGGCGTTGTAGGCGCAGACTTGCATCTCGTAGTCGCAGTAGGGGTAAAGGTTACTCAGCTCTGCTGAGGGGGTTTTGACATCAATGAGATGGGCTTCTGACTCAGGGTCTCCCTGGATCCAGTATTTCACCTGGCAAAGTAAGAGCAAGCGGTGATTCCTTCAAATCCTCACATAATGGGTGAGAAACTGCTTGTCTCTGCTCTGGGAACGGTGTTGTGTCACTCCTCTGAAATGGGAGGCCAGGACAGCCTGGGCATTTCATGATAAGTGATGGAAAGGGAGATGAACCCATCAGGAATCTTTCTTGCACATCCCTCATCCACACAGCAATGGTCCCTCAAGGACGGAAGGAACAAGAAGTGAATTTTCTCCCTCTTTTGGGTGTGTACTTGGACCCCAGCACAAATGTCTGTGTGAAACACCTGCAGGAGGGGACCCACACTCTTCCCTGGGATCCACTCACCCCTTACCTTGTACCCCAGGGGTCTTCCCGGTGGAGGAAACCAGTTGAAGCTGATTTCCCTGGAGCTGAGGCCACGGGCATTGGGATTAAGCGGTGCACTCAGGCGGCCTTTGGGGGACTGGGGGACCTGGCCCAGGCCGGTCATCGAGGGGACACCATCCACCAGCTCTGCAGAGAGGAAAGATCACATCAGTGCCAGTCCTCCCCCTCGGATGACAAAGAAGGGATTGTGCCTCTCTCAGCACTGCCCTGCCATGCTGTGATAAACACATTACTTATGTTACTGATGACAGTTCTCCTTGTCCAGCCACAGGAACCACCACGCACCACTCATAAGGGAGAGGTAGGACTTGTCATTTTTATGGCTTTTCATTCGATTTCCCAAGGAGAAGGAATTAAGGATCCATTCTGTTTCCTTTACCGGGGGAGAACATCCGTCTTCTCCCCACCCACTGCCTATTCCCACTCGTGCCTCTAGAGGGGGACCCAAATCTAGCAGTCGTTGCTCGAGGAACCTCGCCGCGGCTTTTTGGGCGAGGATGGAACTCTGTACGCCACATCGGGGTGGGGCGAGGGTCCCGCAGCCCCCGCAGCCTCTGTCACCGCCCGGCTGGCAGCCCCTACCTGGGTCAGCGATGGTCACCGTGGTCTGGGGGTAGCGGCCGATCTTGGCGCCGTACTTGGGGTGGAGGAGGTCGATGGCGAATTGCTTGAGCTGGCAGTTGTTGAGGAGGGTGTCTATCTCTGTCAGCTCCAGCAAGGGCACCTGCACCTCCTTTCGGGTCTCCCCGGGCTGGAAGACCAGCTCACCCTCTGTGAAGATGTAGTCCTGGAGGGGAAGGAGGAGGTGTGCTCAAGGTGAGGCTGGATGGGGCTCTGAGCAGCCTGGGCTAGAGAAAGGTGTCCCTGCCCATGGCAGGGCCTTGGAACAAGATGATCTGTAAGGTGCCTTCCAACCCAAACCGTTCTATGATTCTGGGATCACAGCCCACAGTGTCCATGAGGAGACCCCCAAAGAGCTTCCCCTCATCCCCCAGTCAATCCCCATTTGCCTCCCAGTGCCCACAGCTCCAGGGGCAGCCGGCACCCTCTGCCTCAGGCACAGGCATCCTCTCAGGTCCTGCTTCCCTGAGGGAGCAAGGGATGGAGGGGAATGCCACCCTTGTGCTGACCTCAAGCCTTGGGTGCCCTCTCTCCCAGCCACATCCTGATAACCCCTCTTCTGCATCCCCAAGATTGGCCTTTTCCCAGCCCTACATTCCCACTCCTTCCTGCCTGCCAAGGCCAGGAGCAGCACCCTTACCCTGCCGTTCTTGGCGGTGAGATCCCGGGTCCTGTAGGTGACCTGGGATTTCCCGTTGTCTATGATCTCCCGGAGGACAGGGATCTTGGCCAGCTTGTCGAAGCGGCTGTGGGAATAGGCTGGCTGCAGGAAGGTGATGAGGCTGCTGGCTGGAAGGGGCAGGAGAGAAGGAATGTGTAGAGCAAACACACAAAGAGTCACATCACAAACACCCAGGTGTCCTCCCCGAACTGAGTTCCTGTCACCCACGGGTGTGAACTGTGCATGAAGCACCATTGCCTGGGCTGGAGACTTCACCACTCCCCATTTCTGCTCCCTGCTCAAAACAGCCAGGCGGGAAGCAGAGGGAAAGTGCTGGAGACATGAGCACAATAACATCAAAGAGGTTCTGCTTCACTCCAGCACTCTGTGAGCGGGAGCAGCAGAGGAACGTGGTCAGCCCTTAATCTGTCATGGAATTGGCAGCATCTAAACTTGTGATGGTCAAATGTTGCTGTCAGCAGGGATGCTGACCCTCCTTTGGATCCCTTAAAGGATGCTGCAGTTGAAAGGCCCTGTGACCTGGGGGTGCTCAGCTGCACAGCCTGTGCCCTACAAACTCATCAGCCCACCTGGACACGGGGCACCCAAACACAAACACCTTCAATCACAGCCCCTCACCTTGCTCTTTGATGATGGTGATGTTGACAACCCTGCGCCCAATCTTTGCGATGCCATTGGGGACCTCGATGGCCTCCACCTGCAGCTGCTTCTCATCATCATCATCCTCCCTGATGAAGAGCGGGACACGGACGTCCACCAGCTCCACGGCCTCTTGGAACTCCACCATTCCCTGGGCATCTGGGGGAGAGGGAAGGGTGAGAGGTGGGAAATGACCCCCGTACCCAGCCAGGAGGCAGCACTGGGCTCTGCTCCCTACCTTGGTCTGAGGTCACAGTGTAATAACCCGGGACAACCTTCAGCTCATTGAAAGCCTCGTGGGAAACTTGTTTTTCCACCACTTTGATGATGTCTGGCTTGGCTGAGTAAGGGGCAGTGAGCACTGTGTCCACAATGGTGTGATCCTGCCTGGGAGGGGGGCAGGGAAAGGCAGGTGAGAGCTGAGACCGGGGTAACTCATCTCACACAGCAGCTGGGGGGCCAGTGAGCGTGCGGGGCACTCAGTCACCCCACACGTGTGTGTACAAAGAGGGAGAAGCTGCACCAGAGAGCTGCAAACTCCTCTTACCTTTTCCCAGAATTGGGCTGTAACCTGGGGGAATGAAAATAAAAAGCCCAAATCAGAGTGACTAACACCCTTGGAGAGACAAAGCGCTGTGTGAATCACAGCCCTGAGCAGGTCTGAGCTGCAGCACTGCCCTGCGGGTGCCAACCCATCCCGCAGCGCCCCAGCACATGTTCCCTCCTGCCCGGCTGCTCCCTCCATCCCGGGTTTCCCAATGCAGTGAGGAACGTGCCCACAGGGGAGATCACGTCTGGATCAGGCTGTGGGAAGGAGATACCACTCCCTGCTCAGCACTGGCATCCCCAGATTCCTCCCGGCCTGCACCAGGCACTCCTAAGTTTGCATCAGGCTGAAACTTTTGAAGCCGGTGGGAATTCTCCCATTGAGCACCATGGGACCGGGATTTGTTCCTGCTGCTCCAAAGCCAGACTCAGCTGAGATCTCCTCCTCAGCTGGGTGGGCTCTGCTCTGCAGCCCTGGGTGGGTGAGGCACCACACCAGGCTTGTTTCTCACACCCCAGGCTTGTCTCACACCCCAGGCTCCCTCCCAGCATCACCGATTTCACACCCCAGCCCTCCCGTCCACCCCATCATCAGCAGTGCCCCGGGGGAACCCAGCCCTGCAGGAGTCTCTCCCCCACTGACTCACCTGAACTTGGTCTGCTGGACCTTGTGGCAGCCAGGGATGTGCTTGAAAACGTCGTTCAGCTGCAAGGAGCGAGAGGGGCTTTCACAGCGCATCCCTCACTGAGCAGGGATGTGCTCAGCGAGCAGATGCTGCTGCCAGGAAACACAGAGCCCTCTGACCACCCCAGGCCCTCCCCCCTCGCCCTCCCACACCAGGTTTCTTCCCAGGACATGGCAAGAGGCTGAAAACTGAAGCCAAACAGGAGTATCAGATCACTTGCCCTAAAGCAAACCTTCAATCTCAACGAGATGCTTTGCTAATTCTTACAATTGTGACCTTAAAAATCGTTCTTTCTCACAAAAGAATAAAAACTGCTTTTTCCTTTCAAGAGCTGTCTGGGTTCCCAGGGAAGGGGCACTGCCCAGCCCCTTGTGTGGCTGTCCCCAAGGCCACCCCGAGCCCCCCCTGTGCCCAGGCTCTTACATTCTCCTCCACTTCCTTGCGCAGCTGCTCGCACTCCCGGGTGTCCGGTTTCACCAGGTTCTGCGTGAAAAGCCGGGCCAGCCTCAGAGACAGCCCGTAGGGAACTGGAAAGAGAAATTCCCAAATCAAACGCCTTCCTTCTTGGTCAGAGAAATAACCCACCCGGAAGCTGGAAGTACGGGGACACACGCCATGCTCCGTGTCCAGCTCCTGTGACACCAACACCCAAACCCCACAGCACCACCGGGGAAAACCCTCTGAGAGCTGGGGGGAGAACTGGGAAGCTCTCTGGCAAATCCAGGGAAGAAAACAGCTTCCAGGGGTGGCTCTGGATTTATGAGGCAGCGGAATCAAGGCTGGATCACTGAGCTCATGAGATGAGGACACAAGCAGGGCACATCAGGAGGTCTCCAAGGGCCCGGTCACAGGACGGTGCTGCTCAGCTTCCCTCGGATGGAAGCAGGCAAAGGAACAGCCACCCTTGTAACTGGGCTCGGAGGTAACACCCTGGGGCCACCAAGGCTTTGGGTCCTTTAGAGCACCCATAGCATCTGTCCCTCGGAGGTGACACTCACTGAGGTCCTTGGGGTTGGTGGCAGCGGGGGAGGTGACGCCCTGCTTGTGGACGTTGTTGTGGATCTTCCAGCGGACCGTGTCGCGACCCTTGAGGGAGCCGCTGCGCACCAGGGGCGTGTCCAGGTGGTCGGAGGACATGAGGCTCTGGCGGAGCATGTAGTGGTCCTCCTTGAAGCCGACGGTGCGACCTGCAGAGCCAGGGGCGGGGTCAGAGCCTGGGCTCAGTGGGACAGCGCCAGCCGTCAGCTTCCCAGTGCCAGAGACTCTGTTCTGGGGGATATTCAGGGTTTCCGTCCTGCTAAGGGTGTTGGGATGTCAGGAGGGGAGCGGGATGGAGGGAGCAAGGGGTGTTCATGAGAGGGGAGAGCACATCTCACCAGCCAGGCATTACAAGGTCAGGGAGAGCCAGCAGTGGGATTCCCAGAGGGCATCCCAGGGTGTGGGGCAGGGAAGAAGAGTGACCAGCAGCTCCAGGGCTCCCTGTCTCAGGCTCTCTGCTAGAAGCCTTCTCCCTGATCCACCTCTCCAGCTCAGAGGGGAGGGATGATTATCCCAGCACACTCCCAAACCCAGGAAGGCACCCCACAGACCCCTCCCGCAGGACCAAGGGCTGGTACCTCGAGCGCAGCAGGGAAGCAGGGCCAGGCAAGCCTAGAAAACAAACAGCCAGAGACACAATCACTTTGTGGCCAAGGACAAAACCCCTCCATGTCTCCATCAGGAGGGATCCACATCAGCAGGGCTGCGTGGGCAGTGGGTGGATGGGGCTCTCCAGCCGATTTTAGCGTGATGGGGAAAATCGGGCTAAAATGTCACCAGCAGCTCATGTTCGCAACAGCACTGGATACCACAGGGACATCCCCTGCCAATCTGGCCATGCTGGAGGCTGGATTCTGGAAATTCGTCACGTTTTTGGCTATATCTGGTTCTCTCCCTGGGCTGGGGAAGCCAGCTGAGACACTCACCTTGCAGCAGGCACAGAACTTCCAGCAAAGCAGGAGCAGCAGCCCCAGGAGCAGGATGAGGAAGATGAGCAGTGGGATGAGCCAGAGGAAGCTCCCAGGCGGGCACTCTGCAAGTGACAGCAACGTCACCCCCGGGCATCAGCCCCCGTGTGGGGCATGCAGGGAGGGAGCAGGGAGGCAGGGACAGAGGGGAAAGGCTGGATTCACAGCTCTCTGAGGGATGGGGCAGCCCAGTTAACCTTGGGAATTCCTCACAAGGAGCAATGCTGCTCAGGGAGGGCTATCACACCTCTCTGCTCACACCCAGCCATGCCAAAGGGCTGTGCAGCACCTCGCAGCAATCCCTGCCCACGGCAGCAGGGGAAAGGTTCTGATCTCTGAAGGCCTCTCTGAGGGTGCCATACTCCTCCCCTTGCAGTTCACCTGACAGGCAGTGTCACCCACCCGTGTCACACAGCAAGGTGGGCAGGGAGGTGCTGCCTGCAGCTGACCCTGCCCAGGGCACAGCAAAGGGACAGAGCAGGGATTGGAGGCTCTGTGGGGTTGGTCACTCTGATCCAGACCCCAGGCTGGACATGCCCTGCTCCTCCTGGGTCCCTGCTCACCTCTGTTCTTCTGCACACGGACGGTGGTGTTGGGGAGGACGCTGGGGTCTCCCTCCAGGGTGTAGTGGTAGGTGCAGTCATCATCCTCATCCTGGAAGGAGCAGTACTCACCAACCTCCTCTGTGGGGACAGGGGACATGGCTGTGAAGTCACCAGGGCCAGGAAAGGCGTGGGGAGCAGCCCCATGTGCGCACACACACACGGAGCAGGGCGCACAGGAGACACCACACGTGTCTGCACCCAGCTCTGCCTCTCATGTTACCTTTCTTCAGCTCCTCCACCATCTGGATCTGGAGGTGGCACGAGCTGCAGTTCCCTTTCAGGCTGCCCGTCCCCCAGGTCTGGCAGCGGACACAGTCCCGGATGCTCTCACACACAGCCTGGAAGCCCTGGGCAGAGGTGGGGTGGTATGGTCAGGGACACCCACAGGAGCGAGGGAGGACACAGCCTCTGAAAGGCAGAGCTGGGGGAGGCAGTGCTGCATCCTCACCCCAGAGCCAGGCCAGGGTCCAGGTCAAAAAGAGGACTGAGCAGCTAATGAAGGGTTTATACGCCCAGCTGTCTCCCAAATCTCTTATACCAACAGCCTGCATTTGGGCAGCAATTAGATCTTCTCCAAGGGTTTTGGTGGCCTTTCCAAAACATGACCAAGCCAGCTTTCTCCATCCCCACTGTGGGATTAGCCCGTGTTTGTCAGTGGGGGAATCAGATGTGTTCAAGGCCAGGTTGGATGGGGCCCTAAGCAGCCTGGTGCAGAGGAACATGTCTCTACCCATGGCAGGGGAGTTGGAATGAGGTAAGCTCTAAGGTCCCTTCCAATCCAAACCAGTCTGTGATTCTATGAAATGAGATTTTTCCCAGTCTTGAGGCAAATCAGAACAAGCCACAAGCTGAGCCTCACACCTCTGCCCACCACCAGGGTGCAGATAAACAGACAGATCCTCAACAGTCACTGCTGGTGAACAGGAGGGCAAAGAAAGTGTGTGGCTACAAAGCAGCTCCCATGCCAGCCCCTTCCTGGCCACAGGACAGGTGAGACTAACCCTCGCTCAGGATTTTGTCCCCGAGATGTGCCTTCATCCCTGCCTTGCCTTTCTCTCCTGGAGGCTCTGCAATAAGTGATGAACCCGGAGGGACTCACCAGGGAGTAGCTGATTTCACAGGTGGAGCTGGTGTACAGCGAAGCCATGTCACAGATGCACCTGCCACATTCGCACCTGCCGTGGTTATTGCAAATGCCCTGGGGGAGAAGAGGTGACAGCCGGTGTCCGAGGGCAGTCACACACACGCAGTGGCTCTGGGGCTCAGCAAGCTGCTCCAGAGATTCCAACACTGCGGCAACTGCCTGGAGCAGGGGTCCCTGGGGAGGGCAGGCAGGACCTACCCCTCGGCTGTCGATGCAGGTGTCGTTGCTCGTGGGACATTCACAGCCAGGGCCCTCCCAGCCGCTCTCACACACACAGGCACCCCTAGAGCAGCGGCCACGATCTGGGGGTCACAGGAAGGGTTACCTGGGGTCCAGCTCTGGGCCATTCCCCCAGCCCTGCCTGGGGCCCCCCCACTTTCTTTGGGGTGCACAGGGGCTGCAAACAGACTCCAGAGCATCCTCCCTGCATGTCTGCCAACGCAGAGTCCCTGCAGCCCATCACTGATCAACACCCCTGTCTGTGCCACCAGCCCGGGACATTCCCCGGCTGGGGGGTTCTGGGGGGGCTCTCACCGTTGCAGAGGAAGCCGGAGGTGCGCGGGCACTGCAGGACGTCGAACTCGCAGAAGGTGCCGTCGAAGCGCACGGTCTGGTCCTCAGGGTAGCACTGGCACTTCCCGCACAGGCACTCGCCCCGGCCCGAGCACGGCTCCACGTCCCCGGGGCGGATGCAGGCTTCGTTGTTGGGGGATGACGCCGGGGAGCAGTCACACGTGTCCCCTCGCCTGGGGACAGAGATGGTGCTGAGAGAGGCAGGAGCAGAGCGCAGCACAGCGGGGTCCTGGGCAGGATGCCCGTGTGTCGCTGTGGGTCCCCGGAGCCAGCGGGATCCCTGGGAGGGGTGTGGATCCGGACACGGTCCTTACCAGCCCGGGTGGCAGATGCACTGTCCACAGACAAAGTTCCCATGGAAACTACACTTGGGCGAGTCCCACTCTTGTTGCTGGAAGAGAGCAGAGGCATTGCTGAATGGGCCCAGCTGCCCCCAAAACCATTTCAGGAATCAGAAGGGCAGATCTAGGGGCAAAGTTGTGCCCTAAAGACCAAGCTCTGCCATAGGACATCGCACCCAGCCTGGGACAGGCAGTGATGGAGATCTTGGCCAGGCTGAGCATTGCTGAGGGGTTGGGCAGGACTCACATGCACCAGCCAATGCACTCCCACCCCAGGCTGGCCAGCAGGAGGAGGAGGAGGACACCTCTCTGCATCACCCCACCTGCTCACAGGGGCACACATCGCAGACGACAGCAGCTGAGATGGTGAGGCTGTCACTCAGGGACGTGGGTTTCACGTGGATGACTCCGCTCCGCTCTGCCTCAGAGAGGCTGCAGACGTGCTGCCCGCCAGAGTACTCATGAGCCTTCACGTTCACGCGGAACTTGCCCTGAAGGAAGGGACACACTGCAGGGATGAGCCAGCTCTGCTGGACCACATCCCAGCCGGACAGGGAGAACTCATCCCCTCACACATGCCTTCCCTCCGCTGCCATCCAGGACTTACCACTTCTCCCCGGGTGATATAGAAGGAGCCAGAGTCTGTCTTTTCAAACATTGAGGAGGTGAAATCTGCCTTCAGGGCTTTGGGGGTGAAGTCAGCCCGGATGTCCATCTTGGAGCGGATGCGCTGGGTGCCAGAGGATAAACACGATGTTGATTTTCAGCACCCTGTGGTGCTCCAGAGGGGCCACATCCTGCCTCCTGCCCACTCTTCTGCTCTGGAGGTGCCCACCCTCTGCCCTCCCTGGGAGCCAGAGTGAAGCCCCGGAGAGCACCGTTACCTCGAAGGCTGTGCGGAGCAACTGCACAATGTTAGAAGAGTCTTCCTGGAGCATCCCGATGTCAGAGATGGGGAAATACTTGTGCAGCTTCTGCAGAGAGACAGAGGCTCCCTGAGCCAAGGCCTTGAGAACCCTCCTCTGTCATGAAAGTGGGCTCTGCTTTGAGCAGGGCTTGGACCAGAGACCTCCAAATGTCCCTTCCAACTTAAATTACTCTCCAGCTCTGTGCCTCCACTGCTCTACAAGAAGCAGAAACCAAGACAGGAAGACCTCTAGAAGCCCAGATTCCTGCACCCAGTAATACACCCTGAGACCTCCCACAACCCAGGGCAGCTCCCCAACACAGTGTGGCACCCTCCCGAATACCAAGGTGTTGGTTTAGCACTTGGGGACAAGCGGTGGGAGAACGCTTTCTCCTCACAGCTGAGCTGAGGCAAAGGTCCTGGAGGAAAGGCAATCCCATGTGGCATCACTGCTGTGGCCTCCTCACCTCGTAGTAGCTGTAGGAGTGGTTGGTGACAGCAAAGATGGGGATGATGTTGTTCTGGCCCAGCAGGCGCACGAGGGTGGGCACTGAAGGATAGTCCTGCTTGGTGTCGTACTTGTAGGTGCCGTGGTCGTCCAGGTGACACTCCTCGTCGTTCCTCGCCAGGATCCCTGCCAGGACGTTGGTACCATCAGCTTCGTAGTGAAAGGCAGACTCAGTGGAGAACACGAGCAGGCGAGTGCTGTCATTTCTCCAGCCGATCTGTTCCTGCAGCCGGGGAGGGGGAGAAGGAACCTTTATCTCTGTGCCTCCCAAACCCCTGCACAGCACTTGCAGCCACTGGCAAGTCAGCACTGACAGGAGCTGGAATACCCAAGGGACAAGGCACCACCTGCACCTGGCAGCATGCACAAGCAGCCATGTGGGCCCAGGAATCCCAGCACCCCAAAGAACCGGGTGTCTCCCACCCAGCAGCTTGGTGCAAGGCACATGTGTGTACAGGGGGCAAGCCCACGCTTCCCTGGACGTGTCTGGAGCTGCGCTCATCCCCCAGCTAAGCAGCCAAGCCCAAGCAGGCTCTTTTCCAGGGAGCAGAGTTTCATCACCGCAGGCGCAGAGAGGGACAGAGCAAAGAGCACCCGCAGGGTGCCCAGCAAGCAGCTCCTGTGCTGGGCATCAAACACCAGAACACATGTTCTAAGTCTTGGGAAAAACTGGGAATGCAAAACAGCTTGGCACAGGGAATGTGTGGTTGGGAGGGCAAGAGCCAACTGTGGCTGAACCTGGGCTCCCTGGCTGCCCTGTCAGCTGCCCAGTGTGGCTCTTCTGCTCATCAGTGGGCATCAGGAAGACGCACTCATTAAAAACACAGCCCTGGCTGCCCTCACCTTGCAAACAGCCGTCTGCAGGATGGCATCGAAGCCGCCCTCGGGGGCATCCAGGTTGCCCGAGATGCGCTCCTTGTGGAGCTCCTCGTTGAACTGGCTGATGTTATTGGTCAGGCGGATGACGTTCTTGAAGGAGAACGGGGAGTCAGCGTTGTACCAGGGCTCACGCAGCCTGGGAGAGACAGAACCAGGGGTCTTGTGTGAGGCAGGAGCAAAGGGGTGCTGGGGTGCAAGGAGAGGAAGTGTGGGGAGAGTCCCTCAAGCTCAGCCAGCAGCGCTGAGCGGGAGAGGGGATGAGGGCAGAGAGCGGGGAGAGGACAAGACATGGAGTCTGCTGTGGCAGCGCAGGGAAGGTCTGAAAGCAGACGGTGACGCTGCTGGCATTGTCACAGTGCTACAGCAAGCCCTGAAGGATGGGGAGACCAGGGAAAACACCGGCAGTGAAGGCAGAGAGATGGATGGAGGCTCTTGCACCACGGACACTGAAAGCCATGGAGAAACAGAAGGCACTTTCCACTCCCTCTACTCCCACCTCAGGGACCCACTGGCCTCACTCACTTTTCAGGTCTCATGTCTGTCTGAGGGGACGAGACTTTGTCCACAAACTTGCCAAATCCAATGGTGAAATTGGAAGTCAGTTCTTTCAGAATCTCAGCTGGGAGGAGAGGAAAGGAAGGGGAGACACATAAGTAAAGAGATGCCTCTGGGCTCCCTGCTCTAGGGAAAAAGGTCCTTTTGTGGACACCTTCTGTGCTGGTCAGTTCTTAGATAAGATTCCCAAACTGTCATTTTTTAACATCTTTGGGCTTTTATGGGGCAGAAACCTACACCCCGTTTGGCAGCCCCAAAACTGGAGCTCCTGCAACAGCACCCAGCAGGTTCAGGATGCCAAAGGCCCTGCCCAGAGCAGCTCTGAGGGGGACCAGCCCCCACGCTGGGCTGGAAGGGGAGAGCGTGTGTGAGGATCCTGCGGGACCAGAGAGACATCCCCACACAGGGCTGCACGGAGCAGTGATAACAAGAAGCCCCAATTAAAACAGACTCCTCCTAGCCCGTTGGCAGCTGCATCCCCCTCTCTGGTGCTGGCACAGGACTCGCAGCCGCAGGCAGGAGCAAGCTGCCTGCCTTCACCAGCACAGGAGCGGGCTCCCCTCTTCTCCCAGCTCTGCGCTCACCTAGTTTCTCCCCCATCTTTTTGAGGTTGTCCAGATCATCAGACATGGAGTAGGAGAAGTCCATGAGGATGTAGAGATCCAAAGGGCTCTCCTTGGGCTGGAAGACATCCATGTCGAAGCTCATCTCCTCCCCAGCCCGCAGCCGCATGTACATGGCCTGGGGGGACACCTGGGTCCTCTGCAGGGACGTGTCGATTCTGGAATTCTGTGAAGAAGAGAGGTGTGAAGGGGATGGACTCCACCTCCAGCGTAGGTGCAAGGAGGAAGAGGAGGCGAGGAGCAGGGAGATGCGTGGGAAGTGCCAAGGCGGGGATGGCCACGCTCCCCTCCCTCATGTACTGTCCAACAGCCTCCCCCACATCCACACGTGTCCAGCCAGGCACCTCCTCCAGAGGGATGTGAGCATTCTGCTGACATCTGCCTTGTCTGCAAAGCCACCCCAGCCTGGATCAGGACCAGTGGCCAACACATTCACCAGCCAGGGAAAGCTTTTTTTTGAGTAGAGCCTACTCAAATAGCAACCTGGGCCTTCTTGCTGAAGGCTCTATAGGAGGATGAAGGATGTGAAAGCCCCTCAGGAGAGGCTGAGCAGAGGCTGTGTCCCCAGCACGCACCTGCTCTATCCTCATCACCCCCTGGGTGTACACGATGCTGGCCTCCCCGCAGCCGGAGCGCAGCAGGTTCTCCCGCAGGTCACAGCGCGGCTCCTCAAAGCTCTGCCAGGGAGCAAGAACAGCATCAGAGCCACAGAAAGCACCAGATGCACCGTGTGGTGGGGAAACACGCAGAGCAGGGAGCAGGGTCCTGTGCTGAGAGGATTGTGAACCTTTGGGAGCAGGAGATGGGGAGGAGTCCCGCACAGAACCATCAGCTGAAATGTGACCACCACTGAGTTACTGGGGGAGATAAAACTCTCCCTCCATGCCTCGCACACATTGTTTCTGGTGCACTGACATTTTCTGCTAAACCTCTGTATTCCTGCAATTTTCCCTGCACCCCCTCCTTCTCCATTTTCCACACCAAAAGGAAATCCAAATTTCAGATTTCCCATCCAGAAGAGAAGCTGGATCCAGACGCTGCCCCTGCTCTTGTGTCCCTCTCTCACTGAGAGCGGAGGGATCCCTCCATCAGCAGGGTGGGAAGGGGAGCCCCGGGCTGCCCTGCAAGGTCTCACCTCGTCGGTGCAGAAGGAGCAGTCCTTATCCACCCGGATGCACTCGGTGCAGCTCTTTGCCCGGGACAGCACACAGCGGTTGCCTGCCAGGAAAGATCAGGGCATCAGGGATGGGCAAAACAAAGCGAGCTGTGGGAGGGCATGAGAAAGGCTGAGCCCATGGAGAGACAGAGGTTTTGCCTCGTTAGTGGAAACTGCAAAACAGCAGCGGGGTAGCACGAGAGGGGAGATGGAAAACAGCAGGAAAAGCACACAGCAGGTGCTCTCCATGTGAGAACTGGTGTTTTTGGAGCCCAGGACAGGTACACGCAGTCCCCAAGGGCAGGTGACAGACAGAGCTACCACGGCTCCACTCACTTTTGCTCCATTGGCAGAGGCCGGTGGCGCAGAGCAGGGACAGGAGGAGCAGCCTGGCACACACCCGTGGCAGCACATTCATCCTCTTCCTCCTGCAACAAAGGGATTGCTGCACTGCAGAGGGCTGGAAATGGACCTGGATATGACCAGGGCAGCTCCCATGGAGCCCCTTCCAGCCCCGCTGGGGTGGGACAGCCCTCGCATCCTGGGGACGCCGAGGCTGGAAGCAATTGCTGAGCTCTGCAGGGCAGGGCACAAACGCAAAGCCAAGCATGGTTTGTCTTCTGCTCAGACATCTGCAAAAGGCTCAAAACCCCCAGCAATGCCATCCCAGGGCCTGGAGTGAGGGTGCCCAGCTCAACAGCAGCAGGACAGGGCAGGCAGCTGGAGCACAGGAGGCTCCTGGCCAGAGCCCAGCACCATCCACACGTGAGAGCACTGACCAGGCCAAGCCATTGCTTTTCCTGGCACGTTAGGGAAAAAAAAAAAGAGGGGGAAAACAAAGCGACTGTCCACATCTCTCCCCAAAAGCAACAGTGACCCCTCCCTTTAGCTATTTCCTATCACACTAAGAGTTTCCAGGATGGTCAAGTCAACAATAAAGAGAGGGCGAGGCCTTGGGAAATGCCAGGCTTGGAGTTCTGGAGTTGTTGAATGAACTCGTGTTTTTGAGAGCCTGGCAGCTCCTCTTTGTCCCGTCCAGGGCAGCAGGACCCCTCGATGGACACGGAGGTCAAATCCTAAACAGAGCAAACCATTCTCCCTGCACCCACTCATGACTGGTGCCAGAAGTCAGCATTTGGATGTGGTAAACAAAAGGGACAAAGCTGGAACTTGAGTTCTGCAGCTGCTGTGCCAGAGGTTCATTCTGACACCCAGCCGGGCAAGTGAGAGCAGTCAAGGAAGAAACAACCGTGTAAAGATATCATTAAAGCATCTCCTTTCCGGAAGATGCAACTGTGAAATACAAAATGTGAATGAATTGTCTTACAGCTTCTTGCCGTGTCAGCCCTGACTCTAAAATGAAAAGAATGTGAAAACCACTTAAAACAGGGAAAGAAAACAGGAATAGTTGTGTGCAGTACCAGTGTCCAAGTTCCCTGAGGGACACCCAGCACACAGAGCAGTCACCTGGTGGCTCAGCTACTCACAGCCTGGCCTGGGGTGCAGGGAAACCCCTGGGATGACCCAGCCTCGTCTCGTCAGCACCAGATCACACTTGGCCACTGCAGCCAGTGGAATACATTGAATGCAGCAATTGTGGTGCCACAGGGCTCAACCAACCCAGCACCGACACCACAGGACACCTCCCTTGGCAGCTGCACTTGGCTCCCTGTGACAGCCACTGGATTCACAGGCAGCAGGTGACAGGACGTTGGTATCTCATCCATCCTGTCAGCTGTGCCCAGAGGGATTTACCGCAGTCATTAATGCCCAGGGGCTCAAACGTGAGAGACACGGGAGCCTCAGGGCAGCGCCTCTGCAGGGAAACCCCGGGAAGCTCTGCTGCTCCTCAGGACCTGCAGCCAATGGGCTGTTTTGCCAATGGGCTGCTTTTCTTACGGGTAAAAGGCACCAGCTGACCAAGGGAACCCCTCTGCTTCCCTCCCTGCCACACTGACTGTCCCCAGCTCAGCCCTTTGCACATTTGGCTTCCGGTGGTCCCTGTCCCCCCAGGTCAAGTCCCAGCGCTGGCCCTGAGGCTGACAGCCCTCATCCTGGGCATGCCTGTGGCCTCCTTCAGTGACAATCCTCACACCAGCACTCGCTGGCAAACCTTGTGTCCCCTGCTACCGACACAGGTGGATTTTGAAGCCAGGAAAATCCCTTTTTCCCTTGCTCTGCCCCAGCCCAGGCCAGTGCTACGGAGACGTGGGGAGGTGCCATTTGGAGGTGGGATGAAAGGGTCGGGAAGAAATCCTTGGAGCCCATGGAAGGAAAACACAGTTGGAAACATCACCTGAGCACTCAGCAAATCCCATCTCCCACCATGGCATGGGCCACAAGGAAAGGACTGAGTGTGGGACCAACTCACAAGGACCTAATTCCTCTTCCTTTAATCACCAGTTAGGAAAAAGTCACCAAGGAACGGACAGACACACCCTGGGCCTTGGGCACATAATTTACCACCATGTCTTTTCAAGTGCTGAGATAAAAGGCCATAAAATCCTGCTCAATATCAACGTCCTGTTGCCCTGTGAGCCACCAACCATCAAGGGTTTTGCTGGGCAGGCGCCAGCAGGCCGGGCGCTGGTGGCTCAGAGCGTGGCCACTGCAGGAATGCCGCCTGCAATATTTGTGCAAAAATATGGGAGCGGCCAGCCCTCGCTTCCAGAAGTGTCCTTTGGAAGGGAAAACGCCACTTTCACTTCAGGAAAGCTGCAGGGTTTGGTTGGATTTTCATGACAGCAGCAACAACAACAACAAATCTATTTGGTTGTGCAAGAACAAGGAGAAAGGCAGAACAGCTCCTGGCTGCACATGAACTTCCTACCACTTCCCAGACCTGCTCCAGCATTTCCGCATTTCCTCCTGCTCTCTTCTTGCTTCCCCAGCCTTCGCCCTGCCTCTCAGCACAGCCAACAAACCTGCTCCAGGAACATGCCAAGAACCCCGAGTTTGGAGAAGCTGGGGCTGGCTCCCTCATCCCCAGAAACCCAGGCAATGCTCCAAACAAACCATGGTGCAGTGGGAC
The DNA here is from genome assembly GCA_013400735.1 of Pomatostomus ruficeps. Lineage (NCBI taxonomy): Eukaryota > Metazoa > Chordata > Aves > Passeriformes > Timaliidae > Pomatostomus > Pomatostomus ruficeps. Next base: position 209,801 of record VYZT01037706.1, on the reverse strand, counting down.
AGAGGACAGGGTTGGAGTGGCAGGTGGGGGAGAGGGAGCAAAGAGCAGGTTGTGATGAGCCACAGAGCAACCACAGGAGCCTGGTCCCGGCAGGCTGGGACACAGGAGTAGGGAAGTGACGGAGATGCTCAAGAGATGAGGTCCAAGCACAGCCTTTCCTCCCCTGGGTGGGAATTGCCCTTTCCATGGCTGCAGCCACAGGGGCTGTGTGGGGACTGACCCTGGTGGATGGGAGGAGGCATCAAGGACCATCCACGTGTCCCTGTGTGCTGAGGACAGACAGCCACAGCTCAGGGGATCAGGGACACAGCTCCTGTTCTCTCTGTCCCTTGCACACGTGGTGCCACAGAGCTGCTGGGGCCACACTCCAAAACTTGGAAATTATCAAGCCAGACTCCCCCAAAAACTACCAAAACTCAACTCGCAAATCAAATCATCACTTAGAAAATCACACTGGTTTTGTTTGCCTTCCCCATCCATTTCCCCTCCTTCCCCAGGTGTGCTCCTGCAGCTGGGACACTCCACGTGAGTGTCTCCATTTGTTGTTTTCAGCTCCCAGACCGAGCTCCAGACCCCAGACACCGCCCCCAGCATCCTCCAGCAAGGGACAAAACAGAGCAGGACCCAGCCCGGGGACCCACCCGGAGCTGCTGGGAGCTGCTTTGTGGCCAGGACCCCCCGTGCTGTGAAGGGCTGGTGGCTGTGGTGCCACCTCCTCCCGCTGCCCCCCGGGTTCGGGCAGGGGGGAACCCCAAGGAGCAGAGGCAGGAAGGGCAGGACCCTGCCTGGGGTCTGCCCCAATGCCAGCACAGCCCCGGACCCTCCCGTTCCCTCCATGTGCTCTTCCTGCCACTTTCTCCACTCCTTTGGCCCCACAAGACACTTTTTCCCTCCTTCCCCTCCGCGGGAGCTCCTCATCCCCCTTTTCCCGCACCTACCCCATGCCTGTCAGCCCCTCACTCCAACCCTCCTGTCCCTGTCCCTGCTCCCTGCCCATTTCAGATCCGCCAATTCGCAAATACCCGACACCTGCAGTTCAGCAAAGCCCACCCTGAACCCTGAACTCTTCCCTGGCCTGTTCCTTCGGGGACCCCCTTTTCCCTCGCAGGGGCAGCCACCAGCTCTGGAAAACACGTCCGGTGGGCTCCGCGGGTCGGAGGCACCCACAGCCCGGCTGACCCCGCTCAATTTCAGCCGTCAAAGCTTTCCCAGCTCCGAGGCACAGCAGCCTTTCCCCGCGGCACGGGGCTGAGGGACAGGGCAGCCCCCGAAACCTCCAGCACCCTGTCCCCAAAGGGCTCAGCTCCGCCGTTCCCCCCACGGCACCCTCGCCACCGCTCCCGGACCCCCACCCGATACCTGCGGGGACAAACCCCGACCCGCGCAGCCCCAGAGCCCTGCCCGGTCACCAGCGGCGCCTTTCCCGGCCAGCCCGGAGGCACGGGACGGTGTCCGACAGCCAAAAGCGGGGAAAAGGAGGGAACGGGCGGGCAGGGGCTGAGCCCCGCGCTGCGTGTCCTGCCCACCTGCCCGCGCACGAATTCACCGCCCGCTCCAGCAACGCAGCGCAGCCCGAGCGAGCTGCACGCTGCACAGCATAGATGAATTAATTCCACAAACCTCATTAGCGCAGGGTCTGACTCAGTGTCCAAATCCTCTCCCGCAGCCCGAATAACAGGCACCCACACACCAAGCCAAGAAATTCTTCCCAAGGCAGACGGGGAACGTGCTGCTTCGCTGCTGCAACTTGATTTCCAGCTTTGAACTTTTCTTTCCTTTTTTTTTTTCCTCCCTCCTCTCTATTTTGTGTCCCTTTTCTCTTTCCGGTTAAACGTCAACTCCCGGTCCGGCGGGGAGTGCAGCCAGCCCGCGATCCCGCATAACTCCCTGCGGATTCCTGTGCCCTCCAGTCAAATATCCACTTTGTTCTCACTCCCCTCGCCCTCCCGAGGGGCTGGCAGGGAGGAAAAGTGGGAGCTGCGATAAATGAGATTGGATCCCAGGTGAGGAGAAGTTTTATCCCGGCTGGGAGGGAGCAGGGGGGTGCCCGTGACGCAGGGCTGGCATTCCTCCCTCCCTCCCTCCCGCGCACACCTGGCCGGGCAGGCACAGCCCTCCGGACCCTCCCTCCGCACAGGCACCATCCCACAGGAAAAGGGCTGAGCGGGAGCTGGGAAGGGGCTGCTCGGCTTCACCTGCCTGCCCAGGGCACAGCTGGGGGAGCTCCCCGACCTCCCGTGCCAGGGGTTTCTCCTCCGAGTTTCCCCCTGCGCCCTCAGCGCCCAGGTAACTCCTTGCAGAAATACCAGGTAAATTCCTGACAAGCCGCGGATGCCGAGCCCAGCCTCGGAGCTTTGCTTGCAGAGAGGATGGATCCGCGTCCTGCTCTGTCCAGGGCATGGGCACGGCAATCCTCTCCTCCCATGTGGTAAATCCGCCTCAAGGATCAGTGCAGCCCTCGCAGCACCGTGAATGAGACCCGTCCGTACCTGCGTCCCACCATGGTCCGAGGCTGCAACGCGCAGCAATCCCGCAGCTGGTTCCAGTCCTGCTGCTGAGCTGGATCCACAACCCCTTCCCCAGTCCAAGGAACAGCAGAGGAGGGTGTGGAGTTCAGGTGAGGTTGTTTTTCTGCCCACAACACCCTTTTCCTTTAGAGTCTGGGGCTTGTCACGGCTCAGAACCACTCCCACTTTCCCCAGAGTGGAGCACACCCGTCCTGGAGCAGATGCAATGGCAAAGGCTGCATTTCAGCTCCCTGATAGATCCTCACAAGGAAAACTGCATCCCCTGAGCTTCACCACAAACAATAGCAACAGCCAGATGAAAAAATGGCACATTTCCTGCCTGACTTGGAGATTAAAATTATGAGCAGGGCAATTTTGCCCTCCTTGGTATTGATGTGGCATTACAGAGGCTGCTGCTCACCAGAACCGATTGAAATGTGAGGAGCAGGATTCCTTTCACTACAAGAAATTAGGAAGCTCAAGTTAATGTATGCAAACTGCCTTAGCCCCAGGATAAAGGAGGATACGCTTGTGCCATTAAAAACTGCAGCAAATGGGAAACAGGCAGGGGCGCAGGGGAAGATGGCCCAGGCAGTTTAAATCTGGCATTTCCGAGTTTCCCAACATGGGACTTGGCAACCCCGGCCCTTTTGGAGATGTGATTTCCTATAGAAAGTTTTGAAACAACTTTCCAACAAAAGTTCTGAAAATGAAGGTTTGCTGTTGTTTTTTAAAAACACATCAAGACAGCAACTGAGAGCTGGGCCATGAGAGAAAACAAAGGCAGAGCAGGACCAGGCTGTGAGTGCCGGGTGCTGATGCTGGAGCTGCTGGTGAAGGGCAGATCGTTCCCATGAGGGGCTGAAGACAGAGGGTCCTGCTCTGCCTCAGGGACACAGCTGCAGCAGATGTTGAACTTTGCAGGTGAATTAAAACCGGGCTTCAGTTCCCAGGATGGGAGGGGAGCTTGTGCTGGTGCTCACAGACGTGTCTGGTCACCTCACCTGGCCCTGTCACCAGCAGCACCCCAACACCCGCAGCTCCCACCAGCCCCGGCGCACCTCCCACTGCTGCAATTCTCTTGGAGGTGAGCAATGCTGCCACTGCAGCTGAGAAAGCCAATTCAGGCTGCAGGCAAGAGGCATATTGGTAAAAACCCATTTATTTTAGTGATGGATCCCCAACAGGAAGCTCGTGAGCACCCACCTTCCACCTCAGTACTCGGTGTCCTGACTCTCTGGATGTCCTCCTTTCTCCACGCGAGACTGGGGATGTTTGTGTTGCCTCCTGTAAAGGATCTCTGGTCTCACCTGCAGACCCTGACAGCCCCAGGGCTTCCTGACACCATTTGCCTCCCCTCCATCCTGCCTCGAGCAGCAGGGAGGGACCAGCTCCCCTCAGTGTTTCCAGCTGTGAGGAGAAGCCCGGTTGCACACTCTGGGTGCTGCCAGAAGAGCTCAAGATACCAGTTTTGCACCTTTCTTTGAAACACATCCCCCCAGCACCTGAAATCACCAAGCCCATTGAAGATGAGTTTTCCCAGAGCTGTGACTGGGTTGCTTTTACATTTGAGGCCTGATAAAGGCACTTTGCCAATATAAAGGCAATCCCACCACCAAATTTTTAGGGGAAAAAAAGCAGAGAGGAATTAGAGATTCTCTGTAAATACTCATAAGAATATAAAAGTTTTAACTTCATCTTGTCTAAAAAAAAAATGAAAAAAGGTTGTTTTATGAGTTGTCTTTCAGGCAATGTCTCCAAATTACTTCCACCAGGGCAGAACACCTGGTGAACTCAAGTTCTTGCCTTGGTCCCATACCTTGCTCTCCCTGCCTGCTGGATCAGGCTCTTGCCACACAAATTTTCTGTTTTTAAGACCAGAGAGCAGGGACTTCAGAGGCAGAGTCAGCAGATTCCAGAGCAGATGGCTCCACCACAGCTCACAGCCACCTTTGTGGCGAACCTCACATTTATAAATCAGTGATTTTCTGCTGTGGCAATGTGGCCTGGAAAGTTTTGCCCTAGGAGGGAAAGCAAGTAATTTTGTAGCTCACACAAAATTATTGCTCTGTCTGCTGAGACTACCAGTCCGAGTGCCAATTACTGATAATTACAAGTGATTTCAGGGTTAATTATTTTCTTCTTTTTTTTAATGCCACGCCAGCTTGCAACAGAGCCTTTCTTCTTTCTGTCCTGCCACCACAGCGTGCCTGGAGACAGCTTTGGGTTTTTTTCTAGGTCTTTATTGAGCAGTTACAGCCAAAATCGTACTGCTGGAGCACATTCACTCCCTTTTTAAACTCTGTAACAACACACATTGCTAAAAGAAAAATAAACACTTAATCCCATCACTGCACTGTACACTGCAGTGACAATATCCTGCTATGTGGCTTAAATAAAAGGAACGTGTAATAATGCATTATTAATGTGCATTAATGTGCACATAATTTATTGCACTAAATGATGCTCAATATAATTCCCTGTGCAATTAAAAGTGCTAGATGAAATCCTGCTGTATTCTCTCCCTCAGCCTTTCCCCCAAGGCAGCATTAACTACACGTGTCCCCCGTTTTCCAGTGCATGTTCCTTGTCATGGACATGTTCCTAAAGGAAAATCTTTCTGCTGAACACCCCGGATGAAAGTTTGCCTCTGGGACAGACCGGCAGCAAGAGGAAAACATTAATAAAGAATCCAAGATAAAACTTCAGCCTGGAACAATCCTAACACCCACCCAGGGCCTTGCAGGGGTGCATCAGCAGCTCAGAGGCTGAGCACACACTGATGTCTCCTGCTTGAAAAGGCAAAACCTGCCCTGGTGGAATCCCAGAGCTCTGCTCTTTGCTGGCAGCAGAGAGCACGAGCCCGGCCCCAGCCAAAGACGAGCTTCAAATAAACAAAGCCCGACTATTGGAAGTCGTTGGTGTCCATGGTTCTCGCGTAGAACAAAAGGAAGGAAGTGGAATATAAACAGTCCGAGGAACAGCAGCGCAGGGAAGGCTCCGAGGTGGAAAATTGCTCTGTAAAAGCAACGCAGGAATGTGCTGGGGTGAAAGGGAAGAGGGGACTCTGGTGGAACCTCGCTGCCCCTTCAGGGGGTCTTGAGCCTCCACAGCAATTTATTATCTGAACATTTCACATGAGACAGTCCTGGGGTGCCCTGCTGAGATCCCCATTTCTCACTCCCTCTCTGGAGCCATTCCAGAACTATCTGGACACAACCCTGTGCCATGTGCTGCAGGAAGACCCTGCCTGAGCAGGGAGGCTGGGCTGCTGCAGTCCCTTCCAGCCTCACCCATCCTGTGAGTCCCTGCAGGTACCAACTCTGCGCATTCCAGGCTCACACCATTCCCCAGGAATCAGCAGCTCATACCCTTTGATGACTCTGGGCACTTTGCAAAGCCCACGCATCTGAGGGGCTTCACAGGAGCTACGACGTCTCCCCTGGAATGGAGAAGGGTGGAAAGGAGCTCACGCAGGTGTTGGCTGCAGCCATCACCTCCCTCACCGCTGGAGCTGTCATCAGCACAGCCTTGGCACAGCCCAAAGCCTTGGCAAGGAAGAGTCTTTTATTTCTTGTTCATCTCCGTGCATAACTCCCCTAAACCAGACAGTGCAGCAGCAATCCAACTAAAACATAGCTTCAGGTGCTCCCATTCCACGGTTTGAGGTGGGGCTGGCAAGGGCTGCCCTCCCCACCTGCTCCCTCGGCCCGGCAGCACCCAGTGAGACAGAAAATAAAAGCGAGTCCTGAACACACAAAATCCCTTCCCACACCAGCATCAAAGGAGGGCAGATCTCTACAGCACAACAAGCAAATAGGAGAGAAAATCAACACCTCGGGGCATGGAGGTGGGAGAAAAGACTTCAGAACGGAGAGGGAGAGCAGAACCAACTCTGCCAAGGATGACTTCATTACTGCAGCTCTCCTGCCTCTGCTGAGGCAGAGACACAGACTTGAATGTGGAGTTTCAGCTGAGACAAAGCTCCTCAAGCGACCCTGCTTAGGAAGGAGACAAGCAGAGAGAAGCCCTACGGTAGTCACAGAGCAGATATTGTAATTCTTGGACTAAGGAATGATGAAAATGGGACTGGTTTTACTCTCCTGGGTATGGTTAGCATCCCTGTGGAAGGAGAGGTGAGAATGAGTACCTACAGCTTTCAGAGTCCCAAGTGCAGCCCGAGCAGTCACTACTGCAGCAGCGAAAGGAACTTCTCTGTGTCAGCTCTGAGTTTGCCTCAGTGCAGCTGGGGCACAGCCGCAGTTCTTGAGGGCTGGTTAACACGGACACACCCAGCAGGTAGGGGGATTCAACCCCAAGAACTCCAGCAGTTGCCCTGTCAAGAAATTAACTGGTAAGATTGTTTAATTAATGTGGTCTCATCAGGCTCGCCCAGTTTGTGCTTACCCCCAGTGACAGTGTCAGGGCAGAGCTGTTACTCCACAGGGTGGGGATGGAATTAAGGCATCCTGACGAGCTTGCAGGAGCCAAGTCAGCAGCCCCATGCAAAGTAAGTTAGATGGAAACCTCTCTGTTAATTATTTTCATGTCTTTCAATATTTTATTGCTATAAAAAAAGCAATTCCACCACCTCCCCAGCTTCCCATGCTATAGTCACATCAGTCCTCTGGTTTATCTCCCATAAGCATTCCTGGCTACACAGATGCCTTTTTTTTTTTTTTTAAAGCTTAAATGACTGTCAGGACAAAGTGTTTAACGTTTTAAAATTATCTAAAAACAGGATATCAACAAGCAGGGTATCAACCTGTTATTTCTACCTTAAGTCTCCACAGATGCAAAGTCTTGATCAGGAGTGACACAAGCTACATAAAGAAAAACTGGGGGGGAAAAAAAAGCAACTCCAAACCACTGAATTCTCAGAAACTTAAAACACTTTTGCTGATCTGGTAACCATGTCTCCCATCCCTGCTTATACACTAGGACAAAGAGGCTCTGGGTAGAAATTTAACTTTAAAGAAATGCAGACACATCAATGACACCAGGAGTTTTTTTTAAAGACTTTTCAATTTTTATACAATAAAATTTTCAACTGAAAATACTTTTTCACAACAGTGGAGCAAGCAGTAACTGCCATGTGTGCATTCACAGAACATCACGAGCTAAACAAAGATGGACAACGTCACAAACAGGATCAGACACTCTCCTCTGCTTATCTGCTGTCCAACCTCATTCCGTGGCATTGGAAGTGTTTCCTGCACAGGTCTTTGCAAGTGAGTTCACAAATCAAACCTCTACAGCTTGAGGGTTCTGCATAGAAATCTCCATCCCTGTGAGATGCTAACAGGATGCCCCAGCACAGTTTCCTCAAGAGCTCAACAGTCTCACACGAGGTCACTAAGATCTACACAGAGAGCACAGGGCTACAGGTGTCAGTGCTAGAACAAAGAGTTCTACACTCACAGATGGAGTTTGCTTCAAGTCTCTGCTACACATCTGGACGTGGACACTGAGTGGTTGTCTCTGCTTCAGCTCCCTCGGAACTGAGCTGGCTCTGGAGGGAGGCACCTACACAGGCTGCAGGCAGCCCTGGAGCACCACCTGCCACACGCAGGGGGAACGCTGACAGTGCTTCACTGCTTGCCCTTTTAATTTATCTTCTTTTTACCCCCTAAACCAAACTTGCAAGTAGGTAAGACCCCAGTGCAGTAATTGATAAGCAAACTTTTACAAGCTGACTCCAGATAGCACCTTCCTGCAGCACAACACAGGCAGCCTGGTTCTTCCCCAGCAAGCAAAGGCAGAGGCATGGTGGGCAGAGGTCCATTCCTGTGGGCACACAGCTGGCATCCTGCTCCTGCCCCCAGCCTTCCAAAGGGGAACTGTGGGCTGCTGCAAAGAATCTTGTCATCTTTTACCAAAGGAGAAAGCCACCCCTCCCTTCCGAGGACAATGGCTTCCGTGACAAACAAGTCCAAAACTCCAGGCCCAGCACAGCAGTCACTGCTTGGCCTTTTTCACAATGGTGCCCACAGCTGAGATCACCGTGGTTTTGGAGCCACTGGCACTGGTTGTCACTGTGACAACACCTGGCAGTGTTGCGGTGGTGGTGAGGATGGTGGGCTGAGCTATCGTCGTTACGGGGATGGCAGAGTCCCACTTGCTCTTCCTCTTCTGGGCATCTATGGATGCGATTGAACCAAGCAAACAAGGATTAGCACCATGTCAGAGGTCACCAATCTCTTCTTTACACCCTGTCCTGTCAACCCCTAATATCCCACTGCTTGGCTAGACAGCTTCCCCTCACGTTAACGTCAGGATGCGCTGGCAGTAAATGGTGAGCGGGAAAGTCAGCTTTTCTCTTGGGGTACCAGGAGCCAAAGCAGAACTCCAGACCTGAACTCCAGACCAAGGGGGGACAGGATCACTCCCTGCCCCAAAGCAAATTTAATTTTAACAGAGCACACACATGCCAGTGGCTCAGCTACAGGCACAGGACACACTCATCAGCCTCTAAGTGGCTTTTCTCCCTCCTCCTCAGTTTCCAAGGCAGGAGAATGATTTTCAGTGTTTCCAAATCTCAAGATGTATCAGTCCCAGGAATACCCTACAACCACAGATAGCAGCAGGTTTCTTGACCCACTGATAAGTCTCTTCACTACCCCACCTGGCCCCAGTCTTTCATTCCCAGAGAGCCATGGAATACAGGGACTAGAGGAAAGCTAGTCCAACACCCCTTAGAAGAAACACTCTCTTGCATTATCTACAGGATCTTTAAGGAGCCTTCAGGCTCCGGGAAGCACTAATCCCAGCATTACTGCAGCTTGAGGGGTACATTCACAGCTCTTCCTTACCTCCCACAGTGGTGCTGGACGTTGTCGTGGTTGTGGAAGAAGCACTTGTTGTTGTACCCTTTTTAGTGCCAGTCACAAATTCAATCTGGGAGGGGAGAGACACATGGGAGAAGATAAAAAATAAAGAGTTAAGATACACAGCCTTTTTTTAACACACAGCACCTCTCTGTGTTTTATAAAAACAGCTTTAATGTGATGTAAAACATTGGATTGGCCTCTGAGCTGCCCATCATGCAGGAAGAAGACACAGACCTCACACCATGAGAATTAAGGATTCCTGCAACCCAGCCCCTAAGTCTGATTTAATAAAAATGTGTTTGTCAGCTGGTACAGGCACAGGGATTTGATACAGCTCAGACAGGACAGACCCTGCTCGTTAAACACTGTATTTATACAGTTAGAAATTCCTCTTCCTTTAAGGAACATGCAAGGCAAGTCCCTGCTTGCACAATTTGTTGTGACAGCATCACAGCAGGAACCCTGGCAACGAGAGCCACAACAGCACTGCAGCCTCAGAACTGCAGAGCTGGGCAAGGGCATGATCAGATTCCTGGGTTACTGAGCAAAAACCAAAACAAGCAGCAAGACACAGCACGCACTGCACGAAAAACCCTCCACGAACAGGAGATGGAAGGAGCCTTCTGCAGCTTGGATGGCAAATCTTTAACATCAGACGTGTTCTAATGCCAGCCACTGGCTTCAAGGAAACGGGAGAGGACTGAAATCTCTTCCAAAGCCTGTGCTCCTTTTGGGGCACATATAAGAATAACTGGGCTTGTCACAAAAGGCACGAAGTTAAAACAGGCCCAGCTTTCCTGGAAATTGGATGCAACAAGGCAATATCACGGAGAGCAGAAAGCAGGGATTGTCTCACACTGAGACACGGTGAAGAAATTAAGCTTTAACTAGGCTAGGCACCAGGCAAAATGTCATGAATTAAGGAAAAAGCTGTTCTTTATTCATTATCTTGCCTGTATCTGACTTGCTGAATGCCATTTTTAGAGCTCTGGTTTAAAAACACTGACAAAACAGCAGGAAATCCAATGGAATAAACAACCTATAAATGGACCTATAAGGAAGGGCAAATAACTTGGTCTGTGCAGTTTGGGAAAAGACATGCAAGAAGAAAGGAGAGAACTGGGATAAAACAAGCAGCACAGAAACAGCAAAGCAATAGAATGAAATTCAGCAGGGAAAGTAATGAAAGCCCTGCAGCTGCATCTCTTTGGGGTTTGAGAGGTACCTTTGTGCGCTCCTTCTTGGCCTTCTCCAGTTTGTCCATCTCGATCTTCTGGGCTTTAGCTGAGAAAGATCAGAAGATGTGAAGCACCAAGAACAGCAAAAATCCATAGTACTCACTCACTCACTCACTTCCCATCATAAAAAAAATCAAAAAATTGACTCAAATACTATATAGAAAAATGAAACTGCCATGAAAGCAACTGTAGCTCTTTAATCAAAGTATTGCAGCACTAATTTAATGATTTGAGAGATGAAAACATTGCAGAACCAATTTAAATGAAAAGCCTTTCCAAACTGATGAAGCATCAGTAACATTCAGGCACATCCAACCAGAATGGAGTCATTAAAGAGCAGCATGTGATGACTTCTCATTTATACAGAAAGTGAAGACTCCAATGCTGTTAATTAAGTACAAAACACAAAGACCTAGGCTGGGACAAAAAAAGAGAGACTTCCTGGAATTACCTAGTGCCTCGTAATACGAATCCTCTGACCAGCCATGAGGATCAAACATGTCCTGAAAAAAAAGAAATAAATCAGATTAGGGCTATTCCCACAGAAACACAAAAGCCAGTGCAAGAAATGTTGTATGTATTTCTGTTCCCTGATGATAATCAGAGGTGACAATGATAATCATCACTGACTTCTTCCTGTATCCCAGTGGCACAAAGATCCCATCAGACCTTCTTTTATGGGACTGTGAATGAAGAAACAGCTTTGAAGCCAAAAAGGATGCTGGGGTAAGTCATGCATTTCTCTGCTACTCAGCTTCTCTCCCCCTCGAGGAGTTCCATTCATACCTCCACACTTCAGCAGTTTCTGTGCAGAATCGCCGCAGCAAAGGATGGGGCAGTGAGGCTCAGTGCCACACAGAAATGTTCAGTGCAGAGGCTCAGACTGAGGTTGCCTTACAGGACCTCTAAGCAAGCAGCCTCGAGAAAGCCTGAGGGGAGGCTTTACACCTCTGTGTTGTCTTTTACCCACTCCTTCTCCAGTCAAAAGCACCGCCCCTCACCTTTGGATAATTTGTACCGAGTTCATCAATGGAACAAAACTGGATCAGCTTTTCATAGATGCTGCAAAGGAAGAGCAAGAGGTCAGAACACAACCAGAGATGGAAGGGAACAGAAGTGTTTCAGATGTGTCAGTAGAGAGAAGCTGTCACCTCCTCACACTACAGAGTGAAATGAGAACCTGGGAAGCTACACCTGCTATGATGGACCTGGCACCCCTTTATCCACAGCATTTCCTATTCCCCAAACATCTCCCAGCTCCCAGAACAGTCACATCTGCTAAAGCACTTCATCCTGAGCCTTCACATTTAAAACCTAACTGTTTTAAACAGCTGTTGCTCTACCAAACACAAAGAAAGGTTTTACTGTTTCAGTCACAAAAATGAGAAAGACAATCTCTAAGCAGCAGTCCTTCCTGTTCAGGATCCTTCTTCTGCTACAGCTCCAACAAAGAGAAAAATTCTTCAAATCTGCTCTGTGGTGCTTTGGTCACATATGAGAAGATAGTGGCTCACCTGGGGTTGCGAAATTCCTTCTTCCTCTGGATGATGTAGTTCATATCCATGCCCTCTTTCACTTTCCTCTCATACAGCTTTTGAATTTTATCCTAAGGGAGAAAGATCACAGGGTGAGCCAGGATGAAAAGGAGCAGCACAGCAGCTGACTACTGTACATGTGGAACGAAGCCAACTGAACCAGTGACCTCCTTGAATGGAGCTGGGATTTCACCTCCACCCCTGCGCCAGGCTGGTTAAGAGACACTTTCTCCTTGAAGGTCTGAAGTGCCTTCACGAACAGTCTGATTGGTAAAGCAATTTGCACTTACTGAAGGCTTTGGTGATTAAAGATCTGCACATAAGGCACAGTCTGTTGTTTCCCTTTGCAGCCACAACACAGAGTAACCAATTCTGAGACCCAGAGGTTCTCCCGCAACTCGCAGCAACCACCAACGCCCACCTGAGAGCACCTGAGAAACAGCAGCTGGGCTACACTGCCCACAGGGCAAAGCTGCTGCTCATCTGTTACCCAGGCAGAGCCAGAGCCAAGTTCTGCTGCAGAACTAAACCCAGCGTGATCATCAGGTATGGCTGGGGGTGCCCACTGGCAGCCAAACGCCCTCAGGAACAATGTGCTCCTAAATCCCCGCTTTGGTACCAGTCAGATGGAATCAGCCTCTCTTTGCACATCACCCACAAGGCACAAGCCCCTGCAAAAGGCCACTTAACTGACTCAGGCTGCAGATGTCAAGCAGTCTACTCTCCAAAAAGGCTAAAAGATTTCAAATCAAACGCGATTATTTTCTTCCTCAGCAAGGTGGATGAAAGCACTTTAAAGTATTCCAACTCTGGTGATGGTAAAGTGACAGCAGAGGCAGGAGCTTTCAGACAGAACAGGGAGTTGAGTGGTACTGCTAAAATATCCTCAGTAATTTCTGTCATCTCTTCTTTTTGACAGAAATTTCTCATGTACAAGAGGCACATGAAACAAGACCAGAGGCTGGGCCTCCAGTCTTTCAGGATGGGAGAAGCTGAGTCAATTTTCCTTTGTTGCTTCTGGATAAGTCACTTCATGTCTCCCTCCCAGGACAGTCAAACACAGAGCTGACTATTGTCTAAGGGCTTGCTGCAGCCTGAATAAAGCAGGATTGTTAAGGGCTGATAGGAAACTCAACAACCTTAAAAAAATTTTTAAGATAAATTTTCATCAGGTTGTCACAAAATCAGCAAGAGGAAATGACACAATCTCCACATCCAGCACACACATTGTGAGGTTTGAAGGAATAACTGCAAAAAGGTGAATTTGGGGGATAAAAATGATCAAATAGGTGTTCCCTTTTATCCCCTCCCCATGGAGTAGCCATAAGGTTCCCAAAGTTCACAGATGAGCAACTACCCAGTCAACTTTGTGATAAGAAATCCTCCCTTTGGCAGAGTTCAAAATACAGTTTATCAGAGGAAAAATGTGACAAAAGAGCAAACCACCAGTGAAAAGCCCAGAACATTTTGCATCTCTAAGGAACAATCCCATCTCCTTGCTCAAAGTGCTCTAAGATGTGGTTTGACCTGCCAACAGAGGACAAGCTCCCCTTTGATTTAACACACTAAACTGCTGTCAAAGGAGAAAAATTCTGCTTTATTCTGTCTGCCCTGTCAAGTTCTGTGCATTCCTCAGGTCTAACACACTCCAGTTCATCGATGTCAGAACAGTGAAATCCTCGTGCAGCCGCAGAGGAGGTTTGGGTGTGCCCAGGTACAGCGTGTGGAGAAGAAGAAAGCATCATCTGCATGGTGAATCACTCTGAATCACCACTGCACGTCAGGGGCTACTTTATAGAAGTGATTCTTTACTTGTGCTTCTGCTGGGCAGAAAAGCAGAGTTAAAACTCAAATGTGCGTTAGGAGACAGCGGTCTTTCCTGCTCTTTCATTTGCACTTGACGAGGAGAACACAGAAGGTTACTGCAAATTTGGTCACTGCCATTATTTGGGTGTGCACCAGAGAAAACATGCAGTTGTGTTTTTGTTGCCTCTAAGCTACCAGCCTTCCCTCTAATGTTTACAATCCAGAGACATGTAGGTGGAAAAGGAATCCAGGCATTGCTGCCTCAACCATTCCAGTTCAGGGGATTTTGGGCCCGTATGGAAAAACAATGATTTGTTCTTTGCTAGGAGCTGAATTTGCTGAGGTAAGAGGAAAGCAGCCCTCACAGCAGACTTTGCTTCTGTGTCACTGCTGGCATCAAGAGCTGTTTTAAAGCATAAGTAACCCACAGAGGCTGGGAAACAGCGTAAAGCTACGTTGGGATTCCTAAACTAGAACTGCTGTGGAGCCTAAAGCATTAACACGGTGCATTCATAAACTCAGTGTGGTAAAGCCCAGCTTTAATGCTGGTGCTTTGCCTTGTGCAAAATTACTGAGCAGGGTTCCCAAACATCTCCTGGACTTAAAAAAAAAATAACAAATGAAGTGGACTTATACCAACCTGCAACTGGTTAGAACATCTGCCAGGAGGCTCAGGAGGGATTTTGATCTCATCTGGAGACATGTTCCGCACTCTCTCTGAAAAGGAAGCTGGAGAGAGCAAACTGCAATGAGTTCTGGCACTACTGTCGGGCATTTCAGCCATAAAGTCATTAAACTTGTTTTGTGTCTTTGTCAGCACTACTCCCTCATTGGGAACCAAGGGGCAAAGGTGATGAGAATGCTGACAACCGGTACTTGTGGTGTTTTCAGGGTGCTGAGCAAGAAGCAATGAAAGAACCTCAAGGCTGGGTCATTGGAAGAGGGGTGTGATGCTTGTTTTATTGATACCTGTGCTCTTGGAGAGGGAATTGGGCCATGCATGTGGAGGATCACAGGATCAATCTGATGTTGTCTGGCTCTTTGCCGTTTTGGGGGAGACAATCACTTTGTGACTATTTAGTTCAGGACATACCTGGATGAACCAAAATGGTTCAAGAAGGGAACAACGCTCCCGAAGGCCGTCAGGAGTTAACCACAAGAAATTACATTTTCATCCTTAAGTTAACACTTCCTTAACAGGCACTTTGATCTTTGCTTACAGAGACAGACTATTGCTAGAAAGAACAACTCGTTCTGCAGGGCTGGGAACAGCCCAGTCCAGACTGCCAGATTTCCACAGCTGTTTGTATTGGGGTATTCTACTGAAGTACCTGATTGCCCTGTAAAGATTAGTTTACAGAGTTATCAGCAACAGAAATGGCCACGTTTCCCCCCATTGCTTGCTACTTTCCCACTATTATGGGAAGCCCAGGCAGTTTTCTGGCCAAGCCTTGGAGCAGAGATTTGTGCCCCATTTAAGCAGCTGGGATTGTTTTCAAGCATAATTTGCCCAGGGAACACATCCCAGCGTTGGTCTCTAGTGGATACGAGACCTGAGAGCAGCACAGAAGTCACACCAACCGAGTTTTCCACAAGTGCAGCTCCTCAGTTGTACATTCCTCAGTACAGCTGCCTGAGCTGCAGCTCCAGCACCCAGAGCTCAGCTCCTCTGAATAAAGGTCAGGAGGGCCCAAGGGCCAGACAGGGGTGTTGGAACTCTGGAGAGCTGAGGCCACAGATAAACACCACCACACATCATCAGCGCTGCTACAGATTCCATGTCTTTTGAAAAATGTGAGGCTCTAAGGACACGATCCTTTGGAGAGGCAAAGCTGGCAAGCGACCACTCATTCTGTTTGATCAAGACGTTGCTGAGGGTTAAATTCTTCAGCAGTTGCCAGTAACGAACAAAAAGTGTCCTTTGGCATTTACCAAGTGGGAGCCTTTATGGAAGGAGGAAAGCCTGCCAGAGTCCCCAGAGAAAAGCAGGCAAAGGGAGCTCCCTGACAACAAGGCACACATTTGTTACAGGTTACAGCTGCTGGCAGGATGGGGAAGCCTCTGGGTTAATTAGAGCTTCAGGAACCCAGAAAGACGGTGGCAAAGACACAGAGGTGTGGATAATACACACAAGGCTTGCTGGGAAAGGTAAAAGCTGATTAATGGCTTAAGAGGTTCACAGCATCAGCAGAAACATTTAAAAAAAAAAAGACCATTAAATCCAGAGTTTATAAGGCAAAGAAAGCACCTGAAAAAAAAATTAAAAAAATAAAAAATCAAGCCTAGCTCTACATTAGACATCCCATAGGCTCCCTGTACTTGCAGATGAGCCACAGAGAAATGAAACATTTACGGGAAGGGGAACTGTGTGCTCATATAAACTCAGGATCTCTGGGCAGGACCTCTGTTTCACCAGCAAAAAAAGGTCAAAGTCATAAGAATACGTTCAGCAATGCATTCAAAGCCCCCTTGAAAAAGAAATCATTTTGGAGGCAGAACAAGAGCTCCCAATGAGACAATGTATTTTGATGCATGACTTTTCAGGTTTGGTGCTCACTTCCTCTTTTGTTTGAGCCTTGTGAAAACAACCCTTTATCAACATTAAGAGGGAAAGCATCTTTCAATGGTTTATGAGGAACTGGAACTCAGGAATCTTTGCCTCCTGCAATCCCCCCAGAGCTGGAGGCAGCTGAACACTGCCAGCAGCAAGGCAGGACATGCACCTCACAAACTGAGCACAAACTTTCAGCATTACTCAGTTATTTCACCACTTTGCAGCCAGACTGAGGTGCCACATCATTAGGATGAAGAAAAGGGTGAGTGTAAGGGTGAGTTTAAGCCCTTTGGGCTTATTTACGGTCAGGAAGTGCAAATTATCCATGCCCTCCAGCAGTCCTCAAACCTGCTCCCCAAAGAGCAGAACGGCTGATTCCACAGCGTCTCCCCACCAGCTCCTCCCCTAGAGGAAAGGGCAGCTGGGATTATCATTCAAAACAATTCTGGAACTTGCATGTACGGCCACAGGCTCCTGTATAAAACATTTTGTGTTTTCCAAGTCCCAAAGGCAGCTTTCCACCATCTCCACAGCAGTAACTGCAGATGAACAGCTCCCAACAAGGTGTGTCCTCGCAGGATACATCCAACTGCTCTGTGCATCCTGTTATTGCTGCCAGGATCAAAGTTTTACTTCGACATGAGTCACAGGTAGCGACACTGGCTGCAGCCCCGAATTTGCCCTGTGATTTGCAGGCTCACAGCCTAGAGGATCTCCAAGTGGGGACCTCAGGAAGTGGCTGTTGGCACAATTAATCACTCCAGGCACACCCAGATCTGGCTCACAGTTAAGTAAATATCTTCCCCAATCAGATTCTGAGTCCTGACAAAGAACTAAGGCTGTGAAGCAGTTCCCATGAGTCAGATGGGGGCTCAAGACAGCAGGGGCCACTGCTCCCGAAAGCATCCTGCTGCTAAAGGACACTGCTGCTGGTGTTTAGTGCATTCTCCTTCCACAAGCTGACATAAACATTAAAACTTTCATCAGCACAAGCAATAGGTGTTTGTAGCTTTTTGTGCAGTCAGCACAGGCACTGTGGTAAAGCAGAGACGCTCCTCTGCTCCCAGGCCATGCACAGCAGCCCAGAGCACAGGCAAATATATGGGGGTACCTTGCAAAGACTCAGCAGCCAGTGAAGGATATCTGCTCACCAGATCTCGGTGAGGCAGAAAATTAAATGGAAATTTAATGTGCTTCAGTGTGAGGTAGATGGATTATGTGACCTACACCCTGCAAAGCAGGAGAGAAAGTGGCACAGTGCAACCTGTGAGCTCCATCTCCAGAAGGAAACGGCTGCTCTCAGTCCAAAGGCTGTGCTGGAGACACTGTCAGAGAGCACACAGGAATTTTGTTTCCTACAGCTGCGTAGGAACGTTTTCCCAGTGCAGAGAAAAGCAAAAGGACAGAGAGCACGGGAGCTGGCTGTACAGGACAGACACGGTGTGGATCAGGGCTCTTGGATTAGCGTGGCTCCCAGGCAGGATGAAGAACTCCTGCCCCTTTCAGGAGTCACTTATATGCTGTGCTTGAAGCAGCCCCAAGGGATTCGAGGCAGTCCAGGTGCCAGTTTGTTTGTAAAGGTCACCCTATGCAAAAAGCAAGGAAAGGGTGATCAGAGGGACAAGGGTTTCCCCAGGAGATATGCAAACCGGTGGTGCCTGGTCTCTAGAACTGCATTCCCTGGCACTCCAGGCAAGTCTGCTTGGCATAAACCAGGGTGTGGGGGGGTCTGATTTCCTGGCACCAGAACAGCCAAATCAAAGGGAAGAACTGGAGGCAACAACATGCCAGTGAGTCACCCATCCATGGAAGGACACCAGTTCCCTTTCTGCTCCGTGGGCTGAGAAATGCAGAGGGAGACCTGCAACTCAGCCATACTTTCTGCTCTTATGAACACTGACTTTGTGCTCAGATATCCCAAGGGCTGGAGAGAACATTTCTTACAATTCAAAAGGTAAACAACCATGCTGCAAAGAACTTCAGGGCAAAAATCCCCCACATCCTGGAAGTATTGTTCTGCAAGGCTGCAGGACACAGCAAATGCAATGTCCTGGCAGCACCACGAACCCTTCAGAGTGGTACAAAATGCCTAGAAGGACAATGCTGATGCAGAAATCTGTGAAAATAAGTTTCACACATATTTCCTTCTCAACCATGGGGCTGAAACCTTCCCTCTCATTCTGTCAGCCATTGATTATATGATCACTACTTTGGCATAAGTCAGGACAACCATACCCTTCCCAGCAGCTCATCCCTCCTGTTTTCTTTGTGCCAACTCCAGTGCTCACCTAGCATGCACTAAGCACGTCAGGGAATGGATCCAGCTAGAAACCTCACAAAAAAAAAGAAACAAAAAAAGAGCAGGGAAGATGGACCCCAGCTGGCTCCCACTCCCAGAGCTGCTCCAACGTTATTGTGCATCCGGGGGAGGTGAAACACAAACAGTGCTTTTGGCAGGAGCCTACATTTATTTAATACTTAAGCAACTGCACACCACAGACTTTAATAAAGGTGATGCTGAAAAATGTGGGGTTATCTTCTAAGAAGGGCGGGCCTGTAAGCTTTTAATGCAAAAAGCAGTTGTGGAAAACTCTAAGGAGGACCTTGACTTCCACATACTGAGAGACAAAACTTGGAAGTGTCCAGCTTGGAGCAGTTACTCGCTTTGTGTCAGAAAATCTTGCACTATTTTCCATTAAAGAATTTTAACTGTGACAGTCCAAGTTTCCAGAAAGGGAGTGGTTCTTACATTGCTCCAACCGTAAGTCTCTTGCAACAGTTCCTTTTCAAGTAGATAAGATATGGTCTAATGGATCAGAGCTACAGAATCCAGCATGGCAAGTATGCTGACCTCCAATAACCTGCTTCAGCACAACGCCAGCCCGCACACGGCTGTTGGGAAAGGATATTAAAGATAAGATTGCAGAGACCTCAATCCAGATCTCAGACTCTCCAACACTGCTTGCCCATGAGTTGTGGCACTACTAACTGCTCCCTGTGCTGGTTTTAAACCCATGTGTAAGTCTGGGCCATCCTGAGACAAAGAAATCCAATCTGGGCAGTCACTGGGGAAAAAGGGGACTGACAAAATTGTAACCTGAGCCTTACACCTTCACTAAGGAAGGACTTCCCACTACACTGCTTTACAGCTGCCCAGCTTCACCCACATGCAAAGTACGGAGTAAAAGGGCAGCTGGATTCCAGAGATTTTGCTGTACTTTTTATTCCAAATGCTGTTGTCTCATCCATGTTTCTAGGGTTCATTTTGAGGCAGACGAGTAGATTGGAGAAAGATTTCTGTTGCATTTGATTATGAGATTGGTTGAAGCAGTTTTGCCCTCTAAAGGCAGAAAATCCAATAGAGCAGTTGCAAAGTCTGGGCAGGCCAGCTAAAAAGGAAATCCCAAATTTCAGTGACGGCTGTGTAGGAGTCACAGCTGAGCATCTGAGTATTTAGGGTACCTTGCAAAGATTATCATCTTAATTTACATTTATCATATTTTATGGCTGAAATATCAAACTGATTTGAGAGATGACGCAACTTCCAAACTCATTAGTTTTTAGTGATATTATTACATGATACCACAGAACTGCAGGAGTAACATGAGGAACAGTGGGTCAGTTCAAGACAGTCAGAAATGCAATATAAAATAGAGTTTTGTGCAGCTCCAAAGAGACCAAGCAGAGGATGGTATTTCAAGCTGACAACCCTGGATGTTCCAAATCTAATAACTGTGCAATGAATAAATGAGATGTCACAAAAATCAAAGAAGTTTTAGTAACCACTAGAAAACATACAGTACTGTGTCAGCACAGCAGCTGTAAATCTCTAAGTGGCTCACATTTAAATGGGGACACTTTTGATGAGTATTGGAAGCCACAGAACAAAGTCATCGTTTCTGGTTCCATTGGCTCTTTCTAGACAAAGCTACACTATTGGTTTTAAGCTCATCTAAAAAACCACCAACACTGCCCTTTACATTTACGTTTTAAACACATAATACATGAAATTATTTTCACATTTTCAGGCATGAAACCTTTCTCCCAGAAGAAAAGTTCACTGAAAATATTCAGACAATAAT
The DNA here is from genome assembly GCA_013400735.1 of Pomatostomus ruficeps. Lineage (NCBI taxonomy): Eukaryota > Metazoa > Chordata > Aves > Passeriformes > Timaliidae > Pomatostomus > Pomatostomus ruficeps. Next base: position 189,249 of record VYZT01037706.1, on the reverse strand, counting down.
TGAAACTACAGCATTGCCAGGACAGAGGAAAGATGCTTTTTACAGAGTGGGACTTAAAAGATGTAGCTTGAAAAAAACCTGTGAGTAAGTACTTCTGAGTGAACTTACCAACTAGCTCCTGAGGATCTCTTTTCTCCACTTCTGAGAATTCCTGCAAGAAAGGAGGAAGAAACAGATTTTAGTCAAGTTAAGCTTCCAACCTAAAAAGCCATGCTGTTTATTTGTTTAGAAATTTACAACTTTATTCTGAGACAAGAGAATAACAATTAAGAATGAAACTCAGTTTATTAGATAAGAGAACAATGTTTGCACTATGGAAAGTCAAAGCCTAACAGGATGTTCCATTTCTTTGCAAAGTTTAAATTTAATGAAGGAATTAAGGCTTTGTTTCACTAGGTCTTGGACACTGAACTCCTTTGGAATTCCACGGAAACTGCTGTACTCGAAGCCTTTCCTCAAAACAGATCGAACCATGGGTTCTTCATGTTTGGTGGCCAACCAAGAGTCAGGGTTTCAGAGCACAGTTAGGTAAACACAGGCTGGATCCAGCCCACAGGAAACTCCTTTAGCCCTGGGAATGCCAACCACAGCCCCGTGCAACCCACAGTGCTGTGAGCAGGGTCAGCCTGGTGCATTCCCCAGAGGAACGTGACAACAGCCCCGGTGTGACTTCAGGGCAGCTCCTGATCAGCCCCTCGAGCCTCCCAGGGCTCTGCAGGGTCCCAGGCTGCAGAGGTTTGCCAGATGTGTGTGTGTGTGGTGCTAAATTCATCTCTGCCGCTGTGCCATGCAGGGCTGTGGCTGGCAAACCCTCTACAAAGCAAACTGCCAGGGAGGGTGGTGGTGACGCAGATCCTGTGTTCCTGTTTCAGAAGGACGATGATGATCGCACTGTCCGTTCTCTTGCTGCTGCTTTCCAGGAGTGGTACAGCCAACCTGCTCTCCCAGAGACTCAAGGGCAACCTCCACTGGCTTGCAGTGCTCTGTCTGGAGAGCTCCACACAGCTAATCCTTCCCTGGTTACAGAAATGAAGGACACCTCACTTGCAGCAGAGAGTGCTGAGCAGGAGGCATTATGTAGGATAAGACACTCTTAAACATGGTTTCACCACACTGAGACCAACACCCAAGTACTTTGGTGCTTCTGGGAGATCCCAGGAGAGTCACAAGCGGTACCAAATTCTGCACAAATAAAGTTTCTGAAGCAGTACCAGCTGTATCCCAACACTGCCCTCTCCCCCTGCCTCCCTCCCTAAGACCTTTTGTGACTCACTGGACTCCTCGTCCAAAATTCCTCAGTGCCTCTAAACACTGAGGCCATTCATTGAACCTGACACTGACAGAATGCTGCCTCCTTGCTGCCTGGAAACGCTCCCTGACCCCCTCCTTTTCTCCATTTCCAGTCAGGTGAGAGGTGCATCAGGTGAGGAGAGAGCACTGAGGTCGCCAAGGCAGATGTGGGAGCAGCCTGTGCCAAACTCACTCTGAAAATCCACCCATTTTCAGAGAAGCCAAAGCCCTCTGGAAGCAGAAAAACAAATTCTTTGTGTGGCACTAACCGCTACAGGGCACTTTTTATAGCCATTCATGGAAGACAAAAAAAAAATAAACAGAGCACTAGTTCTGCATTAGTACACTTGGATCACAGAAATACAAGGCTAAAGCTATTTTAGAAAGAGAAAGAAGTACACAGAGGAACACGCATCTTCTCCCTGGCCAGCTGGCCCCAGGCCCATCTGAGATGGGCTGAAGTGTCACAGCTCCAACCCCTCTGAGACAATGCCCTTGGTGTGTGCATCAACAGCTCTTCTCCCAGCGCCTCCAGCACCACAGGCAGAGAAAAAATTAAACAGGAACATGACATTTCAAAGCAAAAAATGTATGCCAAAGCAGTGGTTCTCTTTGGTGAGAGCACTGGACAGGAATCCAGGCTGTGTTCTCCACAAACCTACATGGAGTTCACACAGTGAGCTTCAGGTCACCACCGGAGAGGTGGGGGCAGTTCTGTGGTAACTGCTGGGCTGTGAGGACAAGAGCAGACGAACGTGGAGGCTGGAGGAGCTCAGGGAGCTGCAGATGCAGGGTAACATCTGTCCAGGCACATACAGTGACTCAGCAGCAGTAAATACGTGTGGTCAGGAGGCTGCTCATTCCCCTGCGGGGAGAACTTGCTAGATGGGCAATTAAAAGTATTCCTCACCTTGGTTTGAGACAACAAGTAAATGTTTGTTGAGGTGAAAGGAGGAAACTGCTTTAGCTCCAACCTTGACTAAATTGCATCCTGCACTCTTATCTCTTGAAAGTTTTAAGTGGAACTGAGAGGGAAGTGGAAGAAACAGGCTGTGTCCCTGAGCACCTCTTGATCCTTCCTCATAGCCAGCACTGCATTTATTATTCCATTATGTTTCCCATCTCCTTCTGCCCACTTGTCCTCAAAGGCAAGAGAAAAAATCCCTCAAAATAGCAATATTGCCAAGCAGGCACTTAAGCAACCCAGTGGCACAGTCAAATTCAGGTGCATTGGACATGGGCTACCTGGCCCCAAGAAGGCTGCCCTCTTATTTGGGCCACTAACAGGCTTGCAAGGGGCTTGTGCTGCATTTCTGACCTTTCCAGAAGGCCATTTTCAAGTCTCCTGTATGCCTGGAGTTAGCACCAAGCATAAGCACACAGCTCTCAGGAAACATGAACTAATTTGCTGAGAGAGAATCTGACGGCCAGTACCTTATATTAGACAAAGATCCCTAAAATGTCAGCTGTGTTAAACAGTACCTTGTATGAACTTCCAGAATCATCCATAAGTTTGCTTTCACCAGAATTTTTTTGTTTAATTTGCACCCTTTGAGTCTGTCCCATTTGTAACAGGCTAAATCCAGCCAGTCCCGTCAGGCTCCGCCGCTTTCCCCTGGCCCACACATTCCCACCACAGCCGCTCCAGCATGTCCAGTCGCCACATCCCCAGGCCCCAGCCAAGACATCAGAGAGCCCAGAGCTACACCAAGCAAAAGCAAACACGTTCAGCAGTTTTGTGATTGCAGCCACACCTCGCTGCCCAGGGGATAGGAATTTTGCTTCGTGATGAGTTCCTTCATACCTCCACCCACCGCTCCATCCTTAACGAGCTGCAGACATCAACACAGCTTTTCATTAACTTTCAAACCTCTTAATGCCTTCAGAAACAAAGGGATGAGCGACTTCTCCTGCAGTGCTTGTTCATAGTTACTCAGTTTGCTGTTGAAAACTACGAGGCAAGCACCAACAACTTGACCAAAGTTTGGCAGATGCAAAGTTTAAGGAGTCTTGTTGAAACCTCTGAGTATCTGCTGAAGATGCAGAACAGTCTAAAAACCTCCAGTGGAGCAATCACACAACAGGAGCTGTTCCACACTTCCTTAGGCTAATTTAAGTTTGAGACACACGATGAGTACAATGAACTGATTAGGAAAGACAGCACAAAAACCACAAATCTGCAGATCTAATCTAATACATTAAGTGGAATGAAATGGAGAATCACCAAGTGGAAAAATAAGGTACAATAAATACTGAGAAGTTGCTACCTTTTGGTTATGAAAGAGAAGAAGTATTTATGCGTGGATGAGAGATTTCTAAAGGAATTCCAAAGCATTTAAACAATGGAAAATTTGGAAGGTAACTGAATTTTAAATAGGGAAGTTACCTAAATCCAGGTGATCTCTCTGTAGATTACATCACCAATACCCACTGTGTTATGTATCAGTATCTCACCTGAAGAGCACAAAATCAAGGAGGCGAGTGGTTCCAGCAGGAGGGATTTTACGTCAAATATATGAAACTATAGAGACTTCAAGCATCCCAGAGCTAAAGGCATCACTTAATGCGTTCATTTCCATTTTAATTCTGAGGCCTTTCTAAAAACAAGGTTGAGACTTCACTAGTGGCACCTGTACCACAGAGTTTTCACAAACCAAACCCCTGGAAATCTGTACAGAAGCAACTCTGAATTCACTTACAGCTTGACTGAATAAAAAAAAATAATAAAAGCAGTACTGTACTTTATCATGCACTCAGCAAGTTGATTTTCTGGCTGCCATCTACTTTGCCGTCTTGATCTCACAAGATCAACGGTTCAAGGGCCTAAAGCCAGGCGGCCTCACTCCAACAGAGGCACTGAAAGGAGTCAAGGGATGCTGTGGTGTTCCAGAGCCAAGTTGGAAGAAGACTGGAAAGACAAAGACAAGCGGGAGGGAGACTCCTTTCCCCTGATCAGAGCAGACTCTGAAGAGCACAAGCTGCTATGGACAAAGTATTAAGAAAACCCCAAACTCCATCTTTTTAACATCAAACTGACCACTAACATAAGTCATGATTTCTGTGCTTCCAAGAACAATTGTGCACATGAGCTCACTGATAGCAGACAACACTCATGCTGTCACTAATCCTGTGTGAGTACAGGAAAAGGTTTTTCATTTTTTCCACTCTCCCAAGACAAATGGTTTTTTCAAGCCCTGGACAAGATGACTCTGCCTGCAAGAGCCTGGCTGACGAGCACCCAGAGTGCTGGTTCAGTGTTCATGTATCACCATCAGTTAACGAGGAGCAAGGTGCAGGGAGTGTGGGTACACACGTAAGTAAAGTGCTGCATTTTGCCTGAAGCTTTCACCTCACTGAGGTGAAATATAGAACATCATTTCAGTCCTACAGCGTCTCCATCCAGTTACATAAAAAGCAGTGTCTGCTCAGGCTCCGTGGAAAATAAAAACAATCAAACACAATCCTCACAGCATGGAACAGAGATTAAAGGAAGGAAGCAAAAACAATATGAATCTGAGACTGAAGAATTCCAGTTTGGACAGGCTTGCCCAGAACAGCTTTATTTAATGGAAAGAATGGACTGGCTTAAAACAATGCTCACTAAATCCTTCCTGAAACAAGATCCATAAATCCAGCACAATGCTCACATCCAGCATAACTGCTGGCATTAACTGTCGCCACAAGGTACAGACTCCAGCAGCTCTTGCAGAAGCAGGTGCACATGTCAGTGCAGGTGCATTTCAAACTACCAGCAGAAATGGCTCAAGAGGGAGGCAGAAAGATACAAAACCAGACCCTGATTGCTTTGACCAAGATGCAAATTTTAGGAAGCGGTGAAGTTGATGCCGGATTTTCCACTGCTCAGTCGCATTCCCAGACTTGCAGCCAGCTGAATCCTGCAGCTTCATTTTCCCACTGACTTCCAGGTAATATTAAAAACAACTCTCTCTAGCTCAGACAGTACCTCCCCCTCAACATATTTTTTTCAGAGAACGCTCTTGTGTTGCAGAATGTCTTCTCTCTCCCAACTACCTCACCAGATTGTTTGCACATAGATTTAAAGGCAATTTAAACTGCCGGCCACAAAATGTCCAGACCAGTCACATCATTGTCAAGCAGTGTATTAGTCTGTAGATACTGCAGAGAATTTTTCAGTACAGTCCTTCCAACAGTAGCCAGGAGATCTGTTGCTGCAACAGCTGTTACAGTGGATTTCTTGAATCTGAGCAAGTGCCAGCAATAAGTTTTTGTAATTTTCCCTCCTCTCTACAATTCGGAATATCTCCTGTAGTACCAACACATTAACAGCCTCACTTGGCTGAGTATGATGGAAAGAAACTATAACTTAGCAGAAAGTGTTAGAAGAGTTCTCTAAGCCAATAGTGATGATGGCCTTGCCAGAGCAAGCAGGTGAACTGTCTAAGTCATGCAGGCAGCAGGAGAAACACAGACCCAAACCCTCACTAGTGCTTTTTTTCCCTCCCTTTTTCTTTTTTTAAAGGAACATGGCAGCAATTATGTTCTTGCTTTTCCTCTACAAAGATCAGAAGTGCTCATGGGAATAGAACACCAGAAACATCTCATTTAATATTAAAAGTGCATGACAACAAGGATTTCATCTCTTGCTCCCCAGATCTGCCTGATGTCGGTGTGCAGCCAGGCTGAAGGCAGCAAACAGAGTGCATGTCAAGTGCATTTAGAGTCTGGGGAAGAGAAAGCCGGGGAACAAGAGTACAATGCTTTTATTCCTCCTCCCCCTGCCCCTTCTTTTTTTTTTTTTTCTTGTATTGTGAGAGAGGAGAATCCCAAGAGAAAGCTTGAAACAAGCACATTTCCTACAGCCATATCCTGTTTGCCAGCTCTGATACACAGCTCCAGGCAAAGGGCCCAGTACAGCATAAGAAATTTAACTACGAAAAACCTGTAGGGACCATGATCTAGATACCAAGAGAAGTACAGCAGCTCAGAAATAAGCCACCATAGAAAAAACCCTGATACATCCACCCTTCAGTGACACTTACATACAGGCTTTGCAAATATACCTGTTTGGAGATACAGTCACAGACAAAAAGGGAAGAACAAATCAAAGAGTCAACTCCTGAGACATTCCCTATCAAAATAAAGAATGTGTGTAGCTGACACTGCCTTTTACTTTTCCAGCTAAATTACATCTAAAAATCCACATTCATTAATGAAATGAAAAAAAAAAACCCACTGAAAAAATCCCAACCAAGACCTGGCAAAACATTTCAGTGAGAAAGTGCTTTAGAAAGGAAGCATTCATAGCATAAAGCCTTTAAATAGCTTCTTTGAAACTTGACTCCATTCACCTGACATATGCTATCTCAATATTTGACAAAGATTATTTGTTAGGAGTAATTTCCAGTCAAGGAACTGTGTGCCAGAGCTCTTGCTTTCCATGTGGAGGTACAGTTAGCAACACCTGCCTTCCAGTGGAGCCTGGGCCCTGCTTCCCTTCACAGCCCCAGGAGCACAGCAGCTCCCAGCAGCCTGCCCCTGATCTGCACAGCCCAAAAATCCTGCTTGCAAGTCGCTTTTGCTTCCTAAAGTGAAACAGAAATTCACTGGTGAAGTACCAGCAAGACATGACAGGGCTGGAGGTGTCAAGCTTCTTCGATGACTTTATTTTTTACAGCTTGTTGCAGTGCAGAATCAAGGAAGGGAGGGTGGGCTGTGAAAAACCTGAGGCTGGGCTGTGAAAATTCTGAAGCCTCACAGCAGCAAAGGAAAGGCTCAGGAGAGCTGACAAAATTAACTTCTTGCACAGGCTTTCTTCCCTAGTACATAGTACTAAAAATTCTGCATGGTTTGGAGTAGAAGCAAATATCCTCAGTGAGAAATTCACTCCCCCATGAATGGATTGCACGGAGTTTATACAGATTTTGCTCCTTCTGCACCCAGAACAGGGCAGCTGGAAGGAGCTATTTTCAGCTATTTGCTGGTATTTGAGGCAATGCTCCATCTGTGCTGACTGCTCAGCCTCTCAGTCTGACATGCACAGACCTGCACACTCAGAACAGCCTACTTGAGAACAGCAGCCAGAAATAATTGCAGCTACAGAGCTGGACTTGAAGAACTCAGACCTTTATCAGGTGAAATATGCAAGGGGAAGCAGCTCCAGAAAGGACTTTTCTTCAAGTTTAAAGACAAACAGAACAAGCCTGGCTCTTCGTTGGAGGAAGGCAAGCCACACCTGTGTCAATAATCCCTGGTATTCGGTACTGCAGGGAGTGAAGAGTCTGCTGCAACATGTATGCCCGGCGGGGAGGAAGGAACAAGCATGTCCACGGACATGTCTCATCTTCCAAACAGCTCCAGAGCTGGATGCAAGCCAGGAGCTCTCCAGGAGGTATTCCAACTTCAGAGCCCAACAGGGCTGTGATCTGTCTCCCTCTCAGACAGAGCTGGAGACAGGAGTACGTGTGGCAAGGGGCTAAATAATCCCAGATGCCAAATGTTGTTTTGCTTCCTGCACGCAGAACAACTTTAACTGCCTGTGATATTCTCTGGCAATAACTAAAGTTCACGCAGATAAAATGGGAACCAGGTATCAGCTGGTTTCATGTCTGAACACTGTAGCAGTGCAGGGAACAGCATTTGCAGCTGAATTACCTCTACTCCCCTCTAAACTCTCTGGTTCTCTCTACAGAGCTCTGAAAAACCATGTGTCAAACCTAAAACAAGGGAAAAGCACGTAGATTTGTAAGCACAGACAGCATTTTACACAGTGATATTAAAAGGAAGTTAAAACAGAAAAAGATGGATCTGAGACTGCAGTGCTTATCACTGGCACCTTCAGGCTGTGCTCCCCGGCAAAGGAAGGAGTGAGGAAACAAACCAGTGGAGTTCTACCCTTGACCCCGACCCTGGGAACTGCACAGTTCATGCTCGGGAAGTGTTTACAGAGGTGTGCTCACAGCCATGCATAATGCAAGGCCATATTGAGGGCAAAACTTTTCCCAAACATACTTTTCCCCTTCTTTGGAGCAAAATAATTATACTTGAGATGAAAGTTAATGAGTAGGTTCACGCATTTTTTGAGAACCTGGCTTGATGAGTGTATGCTGAATTCAGAAAAATTAACATGCCGTATCAAAATAAGAGTTAATTTCGGGGATTACATTACTGCACACACGCCCATTTACTGGTTCTCAGCACTTACCACTTTTACTTTAAATCAAGATAATTTTGGTATTTAAACAAACAGATTAATGGGCAGGTAGGATAAAAAATCCACTGCAGTCAAAAGCCTCTAAGTATTAGTACACACCTACACATCATAACACAGTGAAATTACAGGTATGCTGGATCAATAAAAGCTAAACATAATAAAGAGCTGATGATTATCAAGAGGAGGTACTCAGACGTGCTTAGAAACACAGCATTCCTCTGAAAATCTGACAGCTTTCTGCTAGATCCCAGTTTGGCTGCCTCGCCATACAACATCTCCAGGATGCAGACGGGACCCTTAAAACAAACCCAGGAAAGGAAAACATCAAAGTAACCACCTGCTCTGAAAAACTGCTGCCATGTGTCAGGCATTCACCTGCCAAGGGAGTGGCAAATTTCTTAGCTTTCCAGCACTGGCTGGTCCAGATACAACAATCAAGGCTCAAGAGTTAATGATTTCCCTCTGGGAAAGCTGCAGGAGCCAAGCTGCAGGGCTGGGCTCTGGCCTTGATCAACACTTGCAACCTGTTATTCATCCAGCCCTCCAATATGCAGCACAGAACCCCTCAGGTGGGGCTTGGAGCACAAGGTCAGTATTTTAAGGTTCATTTTTCATTTTCCTGCAGGGCTGGTCCATTTAGCGAGCTCTGAAAGCTTGGATCTTGTTACTGCACCGAGGCTGTAACCAGAGCCGGCTGCTGGCCAGAGCCCAGCTACCTGCACGCCCTGCAGCCCGTTAACCCTGTCCTCCCAAACCACACCACAGCTCACACCCAATCCCAAACCTCCTCCGGTTTGTACCCACGGCTCCATCAGCTGAGGAAAGGACACAAAGAATTACTCCAGGCTGTGGATCTCACAGTTTTAACATCACTGTTAAACAACAGCTTTTGTTTCCCATTTCTTTTCCCTTCAAAGCAGAAGGTTTTGTTTCTAAAGCGCTTTTAGGGCCGATGCTTGTTTACAACTGGTGACTGCCCAGGTAAAAGGGATCTTGGCCATTCACAACCCTGTCCTGTTCCAGAGCCCGGGCTCATCCATCCAGATTTGATTTTTGGAAGAGCAATTAGTTCTACCCAGATTTGCATCTCCAGTTTCCTGTGAGTGCCTGAAGCACTTCAAAACGCAGTTACAGGATGCAACTGAATATATCTGAATCTGCTGCTTGAAGAGAAGGATTCTGCTTTTTGCTGCAAGCACAATGTGATCGGCAATAACTCACAGATGCTCAGAAACATGAATTACCTGGGCCAGAAGTCTGCTCTGGAAGAATGCTTCCAGGTGACTGATGAGGATTAAATATTCTCCTCCTCCTGGCACACCTTTTCCTCCAAACAGGTGTATAAAAACTTCCCTATCTCGCCAAGAGCAGAGAGAAAACAGCAGTTTGACATCACAATGTTAGAACCTGGAAAGCTTATTGTGACTTGCTCCTTGGCAAAAAAAATAACCCACAGGAAAGCTGCAGTCCCAACCAGCACTTTGGCTTCCCCTGCAGTGAGGAACTGGGGCTGAACAGCCAGACAGGTGCACCTGCATCAAAACCAACAGGGGCAGATTCCCTGGGATCAAGATAAAAACCTGAGACAAATATAAAATAAATATCTTCCCAGTGGGGCTATCTGAGGCAGCCTCCAAATTGCACTCTCCTCATCATCACTTTATCACAGTTTTTACATCATTCCCCACTTTCTGTCTCCTCTGTTTATACCCACAGCTGACACCAACTGACCCTTCTGGAGGTTTTGTGTCTGGCACTGTCCAAGTGCACGAGGCCAAAGCACAGGATGCACCAGCAACAAGGGAACGGCTCCACACAACCTGGCTCCAGTGGCCTGGTCAGTTATTCAAGGTATAAACTCTAGGGAGCTCATTCACAATATGTACAAAGAGGCAAAACAGCAAAAAAAAAAAATCTTCACGGCTTGAAATGACTATAACTGACTGATGAATTGATTTTTCTTTTTCTCATTCATGCATTTTAAAGGATTTACTTTCTACCTATGGTGAGATTCAGACCTTGGAAAAGCCCTATCCATATATAAAGAGCATGGGGTTTGTATTTAAACACGTTTCCAGGTCTCTGATGTCTCCATGAAACTGAGCAGGCACAACTACAGCACTCTGCAGGTTCAAAACAAAATTAAGTTACTCAAAAGTGTTAGCGAGTTATAATTTCCTTTTTGCTGCACTTTGGATTTACGGTAGCGGCAACACTCGTTAGCTGTCACAGACATTGCGAGCTCCCGGCAGTGAGGAGGATGGAGAACACTGCCACTTGGTGGAAGAAGGGGATAGGAAACATTTGCAACTGCTCCAAGTACAAACACTTCCATAGGGATGCTCCATCTCCCCCATCCCAAGTGAATTTCTTAACAGCATGGCTGGTGCAGCTCCGCCGGTGCCCCCGCAGCCCAGCACGGCCCTGGGCTGCCTCCACAGCCCCACCTTCCCCAGGGCCAGCTGGCTCTACAGCTACGACTTAATATTCAAAAAAACCCAAACAGCCAAAGGAGACAATTCCCTTTCTCACCTGTGTTTGAAGAGATCTGTTAAGGATGACATGGAAGTCTGAATCTGCAGAGTTTCAGACTCAGTTCAGCTTCACCTCCCTCCTACTCTTCTCAAATCCTCACCACATTGGGATGGCAGGAATTACATTTTACCTTTATTTTATTTATTTCCTTTAATTTACATTCCGTTCTTGCAGAGCTACTATTGCAGAGTCTACCAAGATACCAAATGCTTTTTATTTTTAATACATTCATTATTTCTTTGCTTCCTCATTGAAGCTGAAATGCTGCTCTGTGGCCACGTGTGGCTCTTCTTCAGAAGCACAAAACGCACCTGGACAGCAGCAAATAAAACTCACTGAAAGCAAGAGGCTGTTCAAACAAGCCAACATGAAATGTCAGTGACATATTAAAGCAGCAGCCACGCAATTCAGTGGTGAGATTTCTGTCATGTACCATTACTCACACAAGAGCAAATACAGTCTAATTCTGTTCTTTCTCCCTGCCAGACCCATTCTCCATTGCCCTGAAGTCCTACAGCCCTTTGAGAGAAGGCAGAAATGCACACACCTGCAACAGGGCCCTACTACGCAACTTCAAAAACTTGGTTTACCCTAAATTTATCTTTTAAAGAAAACTTATATTTTTCTTTCACAGCACACATTTAAATCCAGCAGTTTTTACAGAAACATCTTGCTAGCACGTTTACCAAAGTAAAAATGTAGAAGTATAAAAAGGATAAAAGTGAGAGATTCCCTTTTCCTCTCTTTTAAAAAAATCTATTTCAAGGAGATGATACATTCCATTTCCAAGTGCCTGGGAGCCATTTCACACACTGAGACTTTACCAGCTGCCAAGACTTTCAGCTGTGCATCACTGTAAATCCACAAGAATATTGTGGGACCTGGAAGAAGGTGCTGCTATAAAACTAAATCAAATAGAATAAACACATCCATTTGGCTTCATCTTAGCCTATCAAAGTCCTGTGGTAAATCAAATTCTCTGCAGAATTTCACTTTACAGCACAGTCCTCTGGCTTTTGTAGCAGAGTTTAGGGACTGTCTGCATCGCTGAGGATAAAATAAATATCCTTGCAATTGTTCATCACTCAGCATCTCTGACAAACAGGGCTGCTTGTACTGAACTAACATAAAAAATTTAAACGCAGTTGTCTGTAGTTTCAAATGGATTTGGTCTTTTGTCCTCCAGCTTTTAGCCTGATCCATGTTCCTGTGTGCTGTTAAACACCTGCTGTTCAGCAGAAACGAGGTGTAATCCCCAGATAAAGAGGATTTCAACTATTTATGATAATAGTTATTATGTGGGGATCTTATTTCACTTTTTAAATTTATCTATGACCTTTACAAAACTGCTTCATTCAGAAGGACAGATCTGGAGACAATTGAGTTCATCTGGACACATTCCATGGCCTCTAAGAGCACAGGATCATTTATTCATTAAGTCGTTCTAAAGAAATAAATTATTCCAAGTAACACTGGTCATACAGAATTCTGTACTGGATGCTGCACCTCCCACACCACTGCAAAACAGGTGAGAGATGCTGCCAGCAAACTTCAGATCTAATGAACAACATGACTAAATTCATGAGGGCAGACCTGTGACTCAGCCTGTGATCTGTTCAGTGCCTTTGGCAGCAGCCAGAACTACAGCCAGAAGCACAGGTTAAAGCTACAAAAGGTGTGGAACTAACTACAGACCACGAACGAACCCCAAGCCATGCTGTTAAGATTTATTCCTCTGGTACTGAGCTCCCCCCCCACCACCAGACCACACTTTCAAATACCTTTAGATCACCAGCCTCAGGTTTTTCAGTCTCTGAATCGTCATCTTCCTACAAGACAAGAATTTACAGGATTAAGCTTAAAGAGCAGGCCTGGCAAGTAACTGCACTTACAGCAAAGGGCATTCAGCAGCCCAGCAGCAGTCCAAGACCCTTTCCATGGAGGGTAGTTTTGCCCCACCCACTCATAGCCAGAAAAAAACAAGTCCTACAGTCAGGGGAAGAAGTGTTTGTTTGGATTTGGGGGTTTTTGTAAGCAAAAGCATCACTCAGTGGCAGTTGTCCCTGCAAAACTCATGCAGCTCTGGAATGCTCAGAACCAGACAACAAGAAGCAGCAGAACTGGGGAAAAAAGCATTTGTCCTTTGATAATTCTGTCCCCTCCAGCTGGCAGGGGGTGATTGAAGAGTCTCTGTTCAGCAGTACCCACAGAAAAAGCAGCATTTGCAAGACCTGTGATAGTCCCAAGCATCAGCAGCACACACAGGACACACAGCTGGCCTGTCACCAAACCACACATGCAGGCTTGGAGAGGGTCTGGCCTAGCACCGAGCTCCAGGGATCCAGCAGACACAACTTTCTTGCTGGAGCAGAGCTCTCGTGCCTTGCTTGCAGATGCTGTGAACCTCCACGGAAGGGAACACTGACACATTTCAGGTAACAGCCTCCATTTTTTAATATTTATTTTATGAAACAGAAATAAACCAAAGAACTGGGGAACTTCTGCCCTGTGAGAGCTTAAAATGCTGAACAGAGCATTGCGTGAAATCCACACCATGTGAGCAGAAAGCTCCAGTTTGGTCCCCACTGGCAGTAAACCTGCTGTCCCCTCACTGGGCATCCTCCAGGTACCCCTGTTTCTAGATATAAACACTCCCTCTGGGTTCAAACCAAGCCTGAGGAGCAGAAAGTGTTTTTCATGCTCATACAACTCAGTAAAATGGTTTTTCTTCTAAACTTCCTCACAAACTTCAACACTGGCCCCAAAATAAGAACCTGGTGTTTCAGCTTCAAAAAGGGAAACAAAAGAAAAGGTGGAGTGACAGGTGCAGCTGAAAGGAAGAGTTTACAAGGAATTGCCCACCTCAGAGTGTGGGCACATGAGCCAGTTCTGACCAGGCAAGCTGGAGACTGACCACACAATAATGTCAGTAAGTTTTAATTGACGGAATTAAGATGCCTCTCCCACACATGTGAGACATCAAACTCCTTCACTTCAGCGACTCTCCAGCTTCCCTTGCTGAAAGATGCACACATGAAGTAATTCAGGCCTGGCAGCGAGTTTGTAACTACAAAAGAACCAAGTAGCCTGGTGTTTATCACCAATGAGATTGCTCTCCCCTCTACAGTCTCTATTATATAGATAAAAGTGATTTTCATCAAAGCAATAATGAGTTGAATTATCTGCGTTGCAGACAGTATCTGAAACAGCTCTCAAAAATTCCTGACATAGCAGGGAGTAACAACATTAACAAACACAGCAGCATTACTGAGAACTGCCTTTGAAAAAAACCAGAGGCTTTTCAGTCACTGTTCAAATTAAAATACCCACTGAGCTGTACAGAGCAAAGCCCAGGACAGCTTGAGTCCACCTCATCCTGCTTTTTAAAAACAACTCATAACCCACACGAGCCACCAGCACAAGCAATGCCAAGGAAGTTTTCAAGTCTGCTCAGCGAATATTTAATGGATGAAAAAGGAAAATACCTTGTGCAACCTGCACTGTAACCACAAACCTACGCACGGTGCACTGGCTGACACCAGAGTGAGTGACTGACTGATTGACTGTCATTACCTGAACAGCAGCTGATGAGGGACAGCTGCAACCTGCACCAAAAACTGTGCACGCAATAAAGCCGCTTCATTTACAACCCCTTTACACCGCTACCTAAACACAGGTGACCCTGGCAAGCACCTGCAGCACACACGGGGCCGTCTCTCAACTAAAGAGACCTCACTGAAACAGAGTCCAGAAGTGCTGGGTATGAAAAGGAGAATCATTGAAGCAGTGAAGAAGCTTCGCTGCTTTGCTAAGGGAGACACTGAAGGCATCAGAACAGAACTTAAAGCAAGAACAAGAGACTGAGAAATTTCTTGGGTGCTACTTGGGCAGACAGAAGGCAGAAAATAGTGTCTCCTAACACATACAAAGTAGATTTCAATGAGGAAAAGTTACAGGAGTAGCCCTGGGTTTTTGCTATGTGGTAGAAGAAAGAATTAGGACAGGGAGAAGAGTGATAAGGAACATGCTGACGATAAAGAAGGGAGATGAGAACTTCCCCTTTCCCCCTCCAAACTCATTGTTTCACTCCCCCAGACCCAGGGCAGAGCTACACATCCTTCTGTGTGATGCAGCTGCGCTCACAGGCTGTGAGCTCGGTGCCCTGTCCCACCACGCTGTTGTTGTCTCAGTGCTCAGGTGACATCAGACAGAGCCATGCACCCCTGACAGACAAAAGCCACCCACACGCAGACAGGACACTGTCACACCAAGGTGACCTGATGTAGGGAGTGGATTGAGCTACACACAAAAGAATAATTTAAGACAGCACAGAGGTTTATTCTTTTTAGTCCACCAGCTGAGAGTGTGGTCCTCTTGCAAGGTTCTGAAATGTCAACTATGTTTAAAGAACAGCTTTTGTGTGGAGTGGCTCTAACAGCCTTGTTCCCATGAAAGAGTCCAACGACACCAACACAGTAACGAGCAACATGAGCTGTGCCAAGCTGCTGATGGGATTCAGGGTGAATGCTTTCTACTTGAAAAACAAGTGAAAAGGAGTAGCTGGAAAGTGCTGAAACCCACAGCAGGGGTCAGATATTCCAGGTTTCAACATGAGCCGCTATTCAGGGGCTTTTTTCCAAAGAGAAAAGCCTCTACAAACTGTGTAAGGGGTCAAGACAAGCTCTCGGAGCTGGGCGGTACTTACTGACTGCCTGCTGTTCTCATCATCCTCCTCTTCGTACCCTTCCTCGTCCCCATCCAGGCGGGTAAAGTCGTCTTCCCCGTACCCAACTGAGACCAGGCCTCCTTTCTCTCCTGAAGAGGAAGAGAAAAGGAAAACCATGAGGAAAGGGGAGGTGGCAGCGTGCGGGGCCTTCCCCTCACAGAGAGGAAAGCGCCAGGCCGGCGCGGGCCGCGCGGGGAAACCCCGGCGCCCTGGCCCGCCGTCCGCCCCGGCCCCCTGCCCGCCCTCACCCGTGGGCGCTCCCCCATCGCTCCCCGCCGTGCCGGCCTCGCTGTCCGACTCCGGGTCCGAGTCCTCGGCGTAAACGGCCAGCGAGGAGAGGACGCTGCGCTTCGCCGCCGCCATCTTCCGCCCCGGCCGCGGCGCACTTCCGGCGCGCGGGGATGACGCACGAGCCGCAGTCACCATGGCAACGCTGCCTTTCTTCCGCCATCAGCGGGCCCGCGGTGCAGCGGGGGAATCCCGCCCTCACAGACAGACGAGAAACTCCTCAGAGCGCTCATGCCCGGAGGAGAAAACCCTCAGCGAGACGGAGCGGGGCAACTGGAAGGTGGGGCGGAGGGGACGACAGGGAGAGGGGATAAAAAGTGCGCGGCCTGGCCCTTTAATTGACGTTCCTGACGTCATTTTGTGGCGCCGCGACAGCACCTGCCGGGTCTGGAGCGAGTGCGGCGGGTGGGGACCGGTACGGGGCGGAGGTGGGACAGGGACATGGGGGTGGAAGGACACAGGCCCCTGGGAAGGGAGGGGGACGTGAGAAGGAGCCGCCTGCCCCGTACCCCCCCTCCATGGCGGGTGCGGGCCGGTTTAGTGGGCAGCGAGCCCCCCGCCCCGCTCTGATCCCCCTCTGCTGTGCCCCACGGGGAGGGGGCTGACCCAGAGTAAACATCCTGCGGCCCTCTCCAGTGAGGCGGTCTGGATAAGCATCACTGAGAGACTCGAAAAAAGGGGGAGTGTGGCAGGGCAGCCATGGGGGAGGTGGTGCAGGTGGCAGTTGGTCGGGCAGAGGAGGGTGGCAGCGTCCGGGTCTGGCTCAGGTTCCTGTCACCGTTCGCAGCACCCTCAGGATGAGCGGGAAGGCTCCCCCGGGCCTGGAGGGCAGGGTCAGGAAAACACTGCAGAAGGTCTTCGGGTTCGAGTCCTTCAAGACTTCCCTGCAGGAAAGTGCGACCATGGCTGTGGCAAGAGGTGAGGGTCGGCACGGGAGACGTGTGGAGCACGGCTGGGTGTCCATCTCCGTGTGGGGGTGGCACTGCAGGAGCTGCTGTTGCGCCTGCTGTGAGCAGACATCACCTGGACTGAGCAGGGTCACCCAGCCCTCTGCTCTCACATGGTTTTGGTGGCCCAGGAGCATGTGCTGCACACGAGCTCTGCATCTTCTCCTTCTGTTTGTTTTTTAACACCTTCATTGCATCAGCCCTGGAAATGGGAAATAGTAAAGTGCAGCATGGTTGGTGTCTTCTCTGGTTGTCTCCTCACACCTGCCAGTGTGTTTGTGGTCAGATGACATCAAACCTGTTAACAATCAGATATTATCAGAGTAAAACTGTCCTTGTGTTAGAGACAACACCAGTAGAGGACTTGATTTCTTGGCATAGCTGAGATCCTCAGAATCATGGGGCTGTTATCAGAAACATGTTTTGCTGGTGTTGACACACACTCCAACACCCAGCTGGGGGTGGGCAGGCAGCTCACACAAACACGCTGCCAGCTCCCCCGGCAGCTCTCAGTGTGAGAAAGAGCAGTGCCCGGTTCAGTTTCCATCTATCACCGCTCACTGTTGACAACAGACCTGCCAGCAGTGGGGTTCTGTGTGCAAGGTGTCCCTGCCTGTTAACCTGGTGTCGCTGGCACCTTCCTGGCGGGAACTGGATCCTGGTTAGTGCAGGAACAGTCACTCACTGCAGGATATTATCCATGTGGTTGAGGTTTCCAACTCCTGTTTCATGTGAGGGACCTTTCTGGGATAAGCTTTAAGAGGATGTGGTGAAGTTCTGTTGTAGGGCTGGTAATGTAGTATGTGGAGGTCTGTAAAACGAGTGAAAGCAGCTTTTTTGGAGGACATTTAGTGTGAATACCTTAACTTCTCTTTATCTTGGTTTCTCTGTATCTTCTGGTACTTCTGTATCACTGCCTCTAAATGTTTACAAAGCACTCTGAGATTCTTTGAAGGAAACCACTGCTGGCATGCAAGGTATTGCTGTGCTTTTAGAACCTAAAGTGAAGTGTTTTGTTGCTATGCCATACACACGTGTGCTGTTTCTGCCCCCCCCTCCAGCCTGAGCCCCACGAACTCACCACCACTCCGAGGCCTTGAGCTTTCTTCTGTTGTTTTTGCAGGAGAGAAGGATGTCTTTGTGTGCATGCCCACAGGGGCGGGGAAATCCTTGTGCTACCAGCTTCCTGCAGTTCTGGCAGTGGGCATCACCATTGTCATTTCACCTCTGATTGCACTGATTCAGGTAACTGTCTCCTGTTGGCTGGGGAACAGCAGCCAGGGAAGGGGTGGCACAGCTGCCTCTTGTCCTTCTGCCCACGAGTCTCTGCTGCTGAGCTGCCTCTGGAATCTCTTCATGTCTCAATGTGCTTTCCTTACCCTGGGAAAGGTGAGGGCAGCACAGTATCTCTGCTGTGATACTTTGCATTTCTCTAAAAGGAGGTTTTTTCCTTTAATAATAACCTGGTGGTTTTTGTAACTCGGCCTTCCTCCGTTTTCTCCAGACATAAGCAGCAAAGCAGAGTAACTCAAGTGCACCAAAAGATGGATCTTTCCCTAGAAAAAAACCCCTGCCACTTTACCTATAAAGTAAAACTCCAGGATTGATGAAGTTGCCTTTGAAGGCACAACTCATTCTGCATCAAAATGTCTTTTCATTGCAGTTAATCTGTAATGGGAAGAAGCTGGTTTAGCAGAGCTGCTCCATGAGCACTTTCATCTGTGAGACTTTTTTTCCTCTATTTTGCCTTTTGTACCGTTTCATCACCCGTTGGGAGAAACAATTCCCTGTAAGAGAATGAGTCTTAGGGAAAAGAGCTGGAGTAAACCCCCAGAGTCTTCTCCCCAAGCCCTGAGAAGGGGTGGCTGTGCCTGAAATGATCAGGATGTATTTCAGTGTAGCCAAACTTCAAGAGTTCAGCCTGTGCAGTTCATTATAGGGAAGGCTGAGGGGTGACTGTGAACAGAAACTGATATTAAATCAATGACTGAAACCAGATATTGAGTACAATAATAAGATACCTGTTTTTCAGGGTATTCATATCCTGAAATGTTAGGAGCTAGTCAAGTGCCAGTGAGCAGGGGATGGGGAAGTGAATTGGTATGCCCAGCGTTCATCTGGATGTGATGCCACATATTCTTGGTTTTCATGACATGATTCTCATCCACGTTTCTGGTTCTGCTGCAGTGGTGATTTGCATTATCCTTGTACTTTGTCCTGTCTCAGTTGTGATAGAACATCCTTCAGTTATTTTGGAGTGAAATGCTCCCTGTTCTTGCAGGGTGGGAGTGTTCATTTGCCATCTGTGACAACTCCGTAGTGTAAATACTGAGACGTGTCGGTGCCTTGTTCAGCTTACGGTGCCTGGGATGAGTTGTTTTACACAGATCCCTGCTGGTGTTCCCTAGCAGCAAAAAGACTGTGTTAAAGTGAATGGATGCACAAAAATGCAGTTGAATGTAAGAGCTGGACAGAACTCACAGGTGAAGAAAAAGGCATCTAGGACTGAAGCTGTCAATAGCTGGACTGTAGGTGTGTGTTGTCCTGGGGTTTGATCCTGGAGGTGGAAGCTGGGGCCTCACCTGGATCTCCCTACTAATCTTTCTTGGTGCTGGTGACTTTCTTTATCCCCATTTGATTCCATTTCAATTTTGTATTTACTCTAGGATCAAGTGGATCACCTGCTGGCTCTGAAGATCAAAGCCTGCTCTCTGAACTCCAAGCTGTCTGCCCAGGAGAAGAAAACCATCCTGGCTGACTTGGCAAGTGAGAAGCCTCAAGTAAAGCTCCTGTACATCACTCCAGAGATGGCAGCTGCCTCTTCCTTCCAGCCAACACTGAACTCCCTGGTTTCCAGAAACCTCCTGTCCTACCTGGTCATTGACGAAGCTCACTGTGTGTCCCAGTGGGGACACGACTTCCGCCCCGACTACCTGCGCCTGGGCGCCCTGCGCACCCGCATCCCCCACACCCCCTGCGTGGCCCTGACTGCCACTGCCACCAGGCAGGTCCAGGAGGACGTGGTGGCAGCGCTCAAGCTCAAGCAGCCGCTTTCCACCTTTAAGACTCCTTGTTTCAGATCTAACTTGTTCTATGATGTGCAGTTCAAAGAGCTCCTGACTGATCCCTATGCCAACTTGAAGGATTTCTGTCTGAAGGCGCTGGAAGTGAAGGGCGCCACTGGGGTAGGTTTTACCTTTAGAGAAGAAAACTGAACTGGACAAAATCCACCTTAATGGTCCCTGACCTTCTAGGGGTTGGTGGGGCCCTGCCAGGTCTGTGGCAGGAAAGGAGGAGGTCCCAGGAAGGAAAGTGCTCATGTATATTTTCCAAATCCTCTAAAAGTGCACGTGTCTTTTCTAGTTCCTCTAAAACAGAATGTGAAGGCTGTGTTTCTTCCAATGTTGTCCTCAGAAGGGAGTTAGTCTAGCAGAAAATTCGCGAAGGATATGGGACATGTATTTCCACTTGGTTTGTCACATCCTGCGTGACCACTGTGTGTTTGTGTTCTGCTCTTTTAGGGCGGTGAGGGTGAGCAGAAGCATTTGAAGTGTTGAATTTCCTGCTCTAACACTAATTCCCAAAACAGCTCTCAGCAGCTCAGCTCCAACCTCTGCACCTGAGTGTTTTTGTGAGATGCTTCTTGCCTTGTGTCTGCTGGGAGAGGATGAGGGGCTGTATTTGTGGCTTTGCTGTTTGACTTCAGGCAGCGTCCTGGCCTTTGTCTCCTGGCTCCCAGGTGTACTCCGGCTGTGGCATCGTGTACTGCAGGATGAGGGACGTGTGTGACCAGCTGGCCATTGAGCTGAGCTACCGAGGGCTGAAAGCCAAGGCCTACCACGCAGGTACTGGGGTCTGCATCTCTCCCTGGCTGGGAGAACTGAACCGTTCCACCTGGGCTGGGGCTACCTAGGAAAGAGCTTTCTGGGCATGCTCTGCGCTGCCAGGTCTGTGAGAGAAGTGCAGGGCCTTCACCACAACGGCGTTCCCTTCTCTCCAGAACTGTTGGTTTTGTTGGATCTTGCATGGCCTGAATGTAACAACTGCTTTTATGTCAGGTGGGGAGCTAGATTTTTGTCTTTGGAATAAGAACAGCTGCTGCTGGCTTCTGCTTGGTCCCAGGCCTGTTTAAACACTGGGAAGAGAGGAGTGTGTACATCAGTCAGTTTTAGCGAGGGAGTTGGCCTGCAATGGGGGAATGGAGGAGAAAGAAAATCCTCGTTTCTTTCCTTCTTGCCTTTTGTTTTGTGGGGTTTTTGTGTGTTTTTGTTTGTTTGTTTTATTTTATTTTTTTGTGGTGTTGTTTACTTTCTTCTCTTCCTTCCCAGGACTCAAGGCAGCTGACAGGACTTCAGTCCAGAATGAATGGATGGAGGAGAAGATCCCTGTCATTGTTGCAACCATCAGTTTTGGAATGGGAGTAGACAAAGCAAATGTCAGGTGTGTGAGGCTGAGTGTTGTGCACCATCAGAGACTGAAACCTGAGCAGGGGGAAGGAAAAGTCTCTGTTACTTGATACACCTGACTCAACTGCCTGACGAACACTTGCTAAAACCAACAAAACCAGTGCTGAAAGATTTTTATCTTAGAAGCAGCAAAACCAAACCTGGGAGAGCTTTGTAAAAACATTAAACACAAGGCAGCAGAGCTGCTCTTTTCCAGTCATCCTCAAAATGGAGAAAATTGGAGGAATGCTTTTCTGCCACACCCTCCAGGGTTTCAGAAAGAGCCATCTCAGTGCAATCACAGCTGTCTCTTTCACTTCTCTTAGTGCAATAGCTGCTGCGAAAAAGCAGTGGATAGAAAATCTGTACCTAAAATAATCATCCACCCTCTACTAAAATAGTCAGAGCCAGCTTTTTTTTGAGATCTCTTGCAATGCGATGTGGAAAAAATAGCCCTTCACAAATGGCAATAGCCATATAAAAATACAGCTCCAGTCCAAGGACAGGAACTTTGCACGTGGTTTCCGTTGCTGTTGCTGTGAGATTGCTGTCACCGTAAGGGCTCTGTGTCAGAATTCCTGCCCTGCAATATGGCTGTGCTGAGTTATTTTCATGGGCACTTACTAGAGGGATAATTCTCAACTGTGCCATCCCTCTGCCTGTGTCACTGTGCTGCCAGGAAACAGGATCCCATAGCAGTGGCAATTTTACTCCTTGATCTTTCCAAACAGAAATGAGGAGTCTCCTAGGACATGAATGAATGAGGTGCTGAGGCCACTCTGCCCTGTCCAGTGGTCATTAAAAAAGGCAAAGAGTAACTGAAATGCACAGGGCTGACTGACAGTGAAATATAGCTGAAATATGCTTGTAATCTGGTTAGTTTACAAGGAATGGAGTTAAAATGACTTTACAGGATATTTAAAAAATAACTTAAAGGATATTACACCCAAGCTTAGTTAACAAGGCACTCCTGCTTAAACTTGGCTCTATGTTGGCAGATTTCTGAGTATTCATGCAGATGTTATCAGATAAGATCAGGTCTGACAACTTCTGGAGGTGACTCTTCTAGACAGAAGGGAAAACAGAGGTGGTGTCTCTTTTTTCTTCTGAGGGAATCCGCTCCTCTCTCCGCTCCACTGTTAACTCAGTTCCGCTTAAAATAATTTATCAATTTCTTCAGCAAACTTCCTGATGGGGTTCAAATGTGTAGGGCTCTGATGCTTCCTGCTTGGCCTGTTCCTGGGCTGTTTGTGTTTGAAGAAATACGTTTGCTTGCTTTTGTCATTTAATCGTTAGCTACGCCCATATGCATCATACCTGCCCTTGGGTCATGCTGGTTTTGAGGCAGACTTGAAAACATTGGCAGCGCTACTGTGCTGTCAAATCCTCTCAAAACAGGTATAGGCTGAATGGCTGAACAGTCAGGTACAAGCAGGTTTAAAGCAGCCTTGCAGTGCTGTGTTGAAAACCTCCCTGCAGAGATCACATAAAATTTAGTAATGATTCTACAGTCATATATGCTCGTTAAGAAGGTTGCCTTCATCTGAGAAGCACAGTGAGGTGGTTTCCCATGGAGATTTCGGCTAAGAAGTGTCTTTTTAAAATCAAGTATTTAAAAGTGTGTTTGGTAATGGTGCAGCTGTGTCCCACAAAATAAATACAACTTTTTTATTAATGCTGTATTTTATGGTAAAATCTCCCAAACTCCTTAATTCAGTGTTCGTCTTCTCAGTCTTCAGAGCTGCACAGTTGTGTGCATGTTTGGGATATTTGGGTGCTCATTCTTTTCCATCCATTTGCAGTGGCATCACATGCTGTCCCAGGTGCATTTGTTTTCTTACAGCTGTGCTGCTTTCCATGTCTTGTGTGTTACGAGGACTTAAACCTCAGTGTGCAAAACCTCTTGCTGTGCTCCATCCTCTTTGATGTTCTGCTGCCCTGTTTTTTGCTGTTGCTGATGCCCACAGACACCACACTGGTGTGTGCGGTGCTCTGAGAAACCTGCAGCC
Source organism: Pomatostomus ruficeps (assembly GCA_013400735.1). Classification (NCBI taxonomy): domain Eukaryota; kingdom Metazoa; phylum Chordata; class Aves; order Passeriformes; family Timaliidae; genus Pomatostomus; species Pomatostomus ruficeps. The sequence continues at coordinate 165,817 of VYZT01037706.1, read as the reverse complement.
TCATGTTCCCTGTTTTACCACATGCAGATTTGTTGCCCACTGGAATATTGCCAAGTCGATGGCTGGATATTACCAGGAGTCTGGCAGAGCTGGGAGAGATGGAAAACCATCCTGCTGCCGCCTCTATTACTCGAGGAATGACCGGGATCAAGTCAGCTTCCTGATCAAGAAGGAGCTCTTGAATATCCAGGTGAGAGCTGCAGAACAGCACCCACCTGCCTGGATACGCTGCCTCGGCTCTGGTCTGGTTTGCCTGCAGTAACCTCTGAGTATGGAAAGATGAAATTAAATTTTCTGAGTCAAGAGCTGCTTGGAGCCCCGTTTCAAGGGACAGCAGAAGGAAGGGAAGCAGAGAGGGAAAAGGCTGCCAGAGCCAGGTCTGTTAGAGAGGAATGGGTGAGCAGAAGTTGAAGCAGAGATGGAGGTGTCTGTGCCTGTTTGCCATATAGCTCAGAAGGGTTGGGTTTAGTCATTGCCAGAGTTACTCTATCTGTGTATTTTTTAATTGAAGACTATAGCTCCTTGTCCCATCTACTTTCAGGAAAAAAAAGGCACCTTAAAAGAGTCTGACAAAGCTATGATGACAGCTTTTGATGCCATTGTGAACTTCTGTGAGGAGCTGGGGTGAGTGCGCTTCTTTCAAACACCACTGTTAATGTTGGGGAAATCATGCCCTGTTCCTTCTGAGAAACTGTTATGGCTGAGATGCCGAATGTGTCCCTGAGAAACCTCTCATCACTTCCTCCTCTGAGTTAACTGAGATGTTGGTCTTGGAGTCTGACCAAGTGACAGGGGGATGTTTAACTTCTCTGGTGATGTATTTTACAATATTCTATCTGTGATGATGGATTGACTTAGTTGTATTTGCTTTTGTTTTGACTCTCCTCCTTCAGTACATCACCCGTCTCCTAAGGGGACAAACAGAGAGCCATGGGATGGAAGCATTTAGATCTAATGTTTTTGTAAATCTCAGTGTCTCCACTCTGCAAAGTGCCTGTGAATCTCATTGACCTTAGAAGGACCTGATGGTGCTCAGAATGTTTCAGAAACAGGCTCAAATTATGGATGTGCCCAATCTAAATGCAGACTAGCAACCACAACATGCCTTGTTCAGGTTTAGTTTGTGCCTTGTATGCTGTAATTGCACTAACTGCTGTTGTGTGCTGGATAAGACATCAAAGCTATAATTTTGCCAGGAAGAGAGCAGTATGTGTTCACTAACTGCAAATGCTCTTTGTTTGTCTTGCTTACATTTTGTTTCATTTTTCACATGTGGGTCTAGGACAGTTTTTTCAGCATGAATGTAACACGTGCTGCTTTTCTGGTGCCTTGGTGAGCATGTTCTCACCTCATTGTCATGTGTGGTAAACAAACCCTGGGTTTATGGGATAGTCTTGCTAGTACTGAAGTGTAGCACAGCACTGAGCCCTGGGACACTCCAAGGGACACTTTGCCCAAAGTCAAGGTGATGCTGTGAAGTAGCTGCTGGGAGGCTTCTTGCTCTCAGAATTTGTTCCACTCGTCTGAGGAGCTCTGCTCCTTCTGGGGTGTGTTCCCAGCTCACAGACGGCTGTTGTGACTGGGTTTTGTGTAATCATGGAATGGTTTGGGTTGGAAGGGACCTTAAAGATGACCTAGTTCAACCCCCTGCCATGGGTGGGGACACTTTCCCCTAGGCCAGGTTGCTCCAAGCCCCATCCAACCTGGCCTTCCAGGAATGGGGCAGCCATAACTTCTCTGGGCAACCTGTGCCAGTATCTCACCACCCTCAAAGTAATAATCTGAGTAAGGGAGTATCACTGACCTAATTAGAAATCACACCTCCCAGACTTTTTCTTCCCTTCCTCAGCTTGATACATTCTTCCTGCTGTAGCTCATGCCATGTGCACCCCAGGGTCAGATATTGCAGCTCCACTGCCTGGCTTCCCTGCTCATAACTACAGGAGACCGAGGTGCTATGGAAAGGAGAGCCACGTTGCATTTCTTTTTTACATATTGAATTAATACTATCCAAACAGGGAAAGCAAACCTGAAACTCTGACCTTGCAAGGTCATAAATAAGAACAAATAAAGACAGACTGTGTACTGGCAAGCAAGTTTTTGCATAGTGTATTTAGTCCTGAGTATGACAGGAGAACAATGGTATAAGCTGCTTTTAGAGAGTGGGTTCAAACAAAGCTTTCAGTGGTCAGAGTTTCCTATTGCTCTTTGGCAAGGAGAACAAAACCGCCAACCCACACAGCTGCAGCAGCAGCAGCAATCCTTATCAGTTCTAGGTGGTGGCTGATCATTTGCCACCTCTAGTTGGTGGTTTTGCTTGAAAGATGAAAATCAGAGATGAGTTTCCTTTGGTATTTGGCGAATGTCACAGTTCCTGAATCCAGACAGCCTCGCTGAGTTTGCTGTGACCTGCAGAACAGCTTGCTGGCACTGGGACGTTGCTCCTGATTCAGGGAAATTGCATTGGGAAAAATAACCACCCAGGGAGTGAGACGAGAGTTCCCTATGAACAACACAATCAGGTTGTACCCAGGCTGGTTCTTGCTCAGCTGTACCAAGTTGTGTGTCCCCACTTTGCTGTCTATGAGCCACCCTGATTGTGCCTTGGAGATGAGCAGCACCCAAAGATTGCAGCAAATAAAATGAGAGCAATAAAAACAAGACAGAAGATGCCAATCACCACCAGCCCTCCAAGAGCCCAGTCACTTGTTGCAATCAGTCTCTTTAGGTCTTCCAGAACTGAGGATGCCTCTTGCTCTGGTGACATGCTGGCTTCCACCCTGCTGGGGGCAAACAACAGGGTCAGGTGTTGGTGTATCCTCTCTGTGCCCTCAGCCACAGCCCCAAAACCAGTGCAGGTATGTGTGGTGTCTGTGCCTGCAGGCAGCCCCTCTAAAAGGAGTCACCCTTCACAGAAATGGGAGCATAACCCAGAGGAAATAGAGCTGAGGCCAGTTCAACAATCAGACCTATAGAGATGTAAAGAGGAAAATCTTCTGTCTCTACAGGATTTTGGCAGTTGAGATTTATTTTAATCATAGCTTATCAATATTTTATATTATACAATGTCTCTCCAGCATGTTCAATATGAACTCTTTGTTTCTGTGAGCTGTACAGCCTATACACGAAAGACAAGTATTCAGTGGGAGAAATTCCTTGATAGTGTTGGAAAAGGGAGAGTTGGGCACTTAAACTCTGAGAACACAATAGAGATTAAATGAACACTTATTTAAAAAACAAACAGGCAAAAACCCCCACCAGTAATAAGCAAAGATCATGTACAACTTGTTTCTTCCATAGTCCAGTTATGTTTAAAAGGGTGTCCTACTAATGGAGTTTGCTTTAGTAATCGTTTCTGTCACTCTGCAATAGAAGCATAAATTTTCCTCCCACAAGGAGGTCCAGTAATAATTTAAACTGGGATCTCAGTGGGTCCTACTCACTTGCTCTTTTATGGATACTTTGAATAATGACTTGGCTGTCAGCTTTCTAAAGAACATCCAGCATCTCTTTGTGAGCATCTTGTGGTTTTACTAAAGCTTCCTTGCTTCTCAAGGGAGAGGATGGAATATTTCTCACACTTTCTTGCAAATATGACTATGCAGATGTAATACAGGAAGAGATACCAGTTATTTTTGAAAATTTGTTTGAGTTGCTGCCTCTTACGTCTGTATCCTGAATACTCTAAGGAAAAGGATTAGTCCTGTAAATGTTTCATCGCCAGCAGGCTGGATTTAATTCGAAACACAAGCTCACACTTGCTGAAGTTTTTGTTTCTTTTTCAGCAGCCAGATATATTCAGTTCACGGTTTGTTTTCTGGGTAGATGGCAGATCACTGTGCTCAGTCTTTAACCAACAGGCACACAGGACATCCAAGCTGTTCTGGATCCCTGTGCCTTCAAAAAGGAGGCAGCCTAGATACGAGTTCCATAGACCCAAAGGCAGAAATCCTGTGGGACCTCACACCCCAGGAAGTTCCTGTCTCTCTTGCTAACTGCAGTTCACCTCCCAGAACAGGAGAGCTGTATGACATTTCATAAATACCTGAAGCTGTTGTGTTTGTAGTAGGTGTTTCCTCTGGTGCCTCCTCTTCACCTCCTCCAAGAGATCTTGGCCTGTGGCGAGGGACCCCTTGCTGTACCTGGAGACTTGTAGAGGTAGCCTGGAAGTTACCTCTTTGGGCTGCAGTAAATGATTAACAGCTGATTTTCCTGCAAAGGGGTGGCTAATCTAATCAATTCACAGGCCTTGAACCCAGCTAAAGAGTCCTAATTCAGCTGTTCCTCAGACATTTCTTCCTCTCTGTGGCTTTATCCACTCCTACAGCTGTTGCAGTGCTTGTAAAGGCCCGCTGTGGCCTCTGTCTGGGGAAGGCTGCAGGATGTGGTGGAGAGAAGAGGGCTGTGTTTCCTAGATCTGTGTTTATAGCTCCAGCGGGAGACTGCCATGCTTACAGTGAGACTGTGAACAGCACTGCCCTGCAGTCCAAAATTCATTGTGACAGTTCAGGTGAATAAACCCATCCCAGAGCACTGCACTGCTGTGAGCAGCAGTAAAACTCTCCATCACTTTCCTGACTGGAGAAGACCAGAGGGATGGTGCTGGAGAGAGGAAGGAGGGGGGAAGGAGGGTGGTGTATGTGACTGCATGTGTGTAAAAGGAAACTTAATTTTCACCAGCCAAGCAAATCACTTTGAAACCAGAGGGATAATGTTACAGAACAGAAGCTATTCCATTAACTCATTAGTAGAACTTCAACCACTTCTGCTGGAGGGGCTGGCCTTGCTGGCTCTTGGAGGTTCCTCAGGGAAGGAAACTCTTTCAACACTTTGGTCATGACTGAAGTAATGGTATTCCCATGCAGTTCCTTCTAGGCTTTCACAATACGTGTGGCAGTTGCTGTGTTAGAAGCAGCCATGCCTTTTCCTGTGCTTTTCTGAATCTCCCTCTGCAGATTGAAACAAGAGGATCCATCCTCACTAGTGCTCCCTATAGATGCCTATATTTGAGTAGTGATTGAAGCCAAAACACAAAAGCTTGTGTGAGTGCTGAGCAGGGACCCAGGGTTTGTAGTCAGCAGAAGCTGAGGAGCTGCAGGAAGCTGGGCACTCTCTGGCATCTTTCAGGCTACCCTGAATGCATGCAAGGAAGCAGCAGATCAGGCAAACAACTGGCATGTCCGAATCCCAGCTGTAGGAATAGTCCAGCAATGGTACAAAATAGTCCAAAGCAGAACATTAGGCCTGTAAGGTCCAGGCAAGTGTGTAGAAATTGGTCCCCTCTACATAGCGACTGCTCCTCTGCTCCAGAAAGCCACCTGAGTCCTTTAGAGGATTGCCTGTTTTTCTCTCCTTCCCTTTCTTTAACAGTGCCGTGTTTATTCTGTTTCTAATTCAGGAAGTCACAGCAGCTGAGATAAGGCAGGAGCCATTTCTCTTGTCCCTCTGCCTGCTATCTGTCAGCGGTTTAACTTGTACCACCACTGGGAGACATGCATTTGTGGCTTTTCCTGTTGAGATAAGGCCTGGCAGCTTGTTCCCAGTGACAGCAACCTGTCAGCCCTGGTGTGTGTCCAGCCTGCCAAGCTTCCCCCTGCCTTAGCACCGGCTGGCTCCGTGCTGCTGGAACAGCCCTCAATGGGCTGCTGTTAATGTCTGGAGCTGGCACTGTCTAGCACAAGCCTGGAAAGAAAGTGAGCTCTGTTCTTCCCCACGTCTCGTGACTCAATCTAGATACAAAAACATCTGTTGAGTCTGTCTCCTGCAAAAGAGGTTCTGAGGCTTCTGATTGTCACTTTGATTGCCACTCGTTTGTGAATGAAATGAGCAAAGACTTATCTGACAGGAGGTTGGTGTGGTGCACCTGTGAATGTTGAAATTGATGCTGTGTTTGAGATTGTTTCCCCCTAACATGTTGGTTGGCAGTGAAAGCTTTGGGACAGCCCCACAAAAACCAGCACTTTGTTAGTCTCAGTGTAACTGTGCATGCTCGTGCTAGTGCAGTCTGCTCTTGGCAGTTGTCAACTTGAGTCTCAAATATTTATTTTCTAAGAAACATCCTCATTTTCTACTGGAAAGTTTTTCAAAAGAATTAATATTAATTTAAAAGTAACACTGGTAGTTTCAGGAATTTTATTTTTCTTATAATTCTTAGACTATTCACAATGTCTCTGGCTGCAGATATATTCCAATGTGCAGCAGTACAAAAATGCCAAATACCTAGGTTCGGTTTGCTGGCAAAAAATAAAGTGCATTAAATACATTAGAAACTGATGTAATGTGCCGTTTACTAATATGGGTACAGGCAACAGAGAAAATAAATTTCTTTACAGAGTTTTCTTTATTTTCTGTACCTTCTGAACCGTAAAGAGTATTTTAAAGCCCACTGTTAGAAACTTGATGGTTCTGTTCTCCCTGGCTAGGTGCTGGCTTTGGTACATACACTTAGTGGGGATACAGAGGCAGAAGATGACTTCTCTATATGCATGTGATTTTTTATACCTTCTCACAAGGTGGTCGGTCTCCCATTTGGGACTGAAACACCACTGGGTCAGAGTTTAGTGCAGAATTGTGGCCTTCTTGTGCTGTCCCAGTTGTGGAAGTCGTGGCCAGTGCCACAGCCCTGTACGTACATAAATCCCTTTCGGAAGTTCACCGGGGTGTAAACCAAACACGCACAGTGGCTGCAGCACGGAAAAGGGATTTATTTGTACTTGTTAACTCCAGCCCAACAGGCCATTCTTGGCTCTGCTCTCTCACTGTGCCTGCTGTCAGCTGCTGCACACATACCCTGAAGTGATGGCTCCTATCATGTGTCACCCCTCTGAAATGCCTCTGTGCGTACTCATAAACACACCCATCATGTTCATGTCCACTAAAATAACCCGCACACAGTGCAGGGAGTCAGGCACACAGATCCCTCAAGTAAGGATAGGGATTTGTTCATCTCCTGGAGCTCCCGTGCTCTGCAAGAACCATTCATTTGCAGTAAGCAGAAGGGTAGAACCACAGGGGGTGGAGAGGGAGCATGTTGAGAAGAGAATGATCAAAATAAGCCATTAGCATGGGCGAGTTTTTCCCTTTTGCCTTCATCTTTCTGTTTACAAAGATTATTCCACATGATCTGGTTTTTTCTTTGGCAATTTCCCAACACTGTATCACCAATGAAATGACACCAGGGGCAGTTGTTACCAGCTGTACTCAGCTGGCACATCTGGATCAGAAGGTCCACCATTTGTTGTTTTCAGCAGATATCTCAGCTTAACTGTCTCCTGCAGCAGATCTGGCCTTGATCCACGATGACCTGAGCAATTGGACCTCCCAGTGATGTCAGAGGGTTTTGCTAATGCCCAGCACCATCCTTCTGGATTAGCCACTGGTGAGGAGAGCAGGCAGTGCCTCCTGTGTGGGTGTCCTGTGCTTTGCTCCATGGTTCTGTGTCCCAGAGGGGATTTTCAGCTGGCCCAGCTGCAGGGCTGTCTTTGGGAAAACTGTCTCTCTTCTCAGCAATCTGAGTCCATGCCCTCCCACCCCATCCCAGCCCAGAAGAGGGAGACAGTGACGGCACAGGAGCTTTACCTTTCTGGTCACAGTAGTGGCTGTCACAGAGAGAAGGAATTCCACGCTGTGATTTCTGGTCCTCTGAGTCATGTTAATTAGTATTGTTATTGCCATTTTCAGTGGGCTAGTGTGGAAAGTCGTTCCCGTAGCACTGAATCATGATGTCCATGCATGTCCTTGATAGCAGGCTGTGTCACTTCACGAACGGGCAGCTGGGCGGACTTGGCTCTTCCTGTGTCTGGGGTCAGGGCGTCCATCGCAGCCACAGCAGCTGTAGCAGCAGCAACTGCAGGCAATGATCGTGAGCACCAGCACCGTAGCTGCAAAGAGAAACAAAGGATATTGCTTCATAGCATAGGAGCAATCCCTGCAGAGTAACCCCATGTCTCCTGGTTGTTTGGTGAGCTGCACAATGAGCAAGCCTCGTTTCTTTAGAATTTTTTTGCCCTTTATCCCCACCTTCCTCATCCTAAGTTCCTGCTCCTTTGTAATGGTTTTCCATTTAATCTGGATAATCGTTGCCAGGCATTTCAAGATCTTAAGAGCTACATACCAAACCATGTGAGGGTTTCTTTACCCACTTAATGGGCTGTTGTTTGGGAGCTGACATGCAGTACCTAAGCACAGCTATGTGCCCGGAAAGGATGAAAATCCAGCTCTCCCTAAAGCAACTCAAGGGAGTTTGGTTACTGAGTTGTATTTCTGAAGAGTGAGTGCAGCACACTCTTTAAGCATAGAGACTCATGACTGGGTTGGCTTTACTCTTCTGTATTTAGCTTGAAAAAGTAAAATACTTCACATGCAGGGGTTTATTTCACAGAGCAGCGGGCTAAGGTACTGATCTCTATTCTACCCAGGATGGCTGGTGTTGGCAGGGATGTGTTAGTTTATCTGGAGTAGAAAAGGATGACATGTTTAATCCTGCAAAGCACGTAAGAGCGTGAGCATGCCTCTGTGTGTGCATGTGTTCCTTTAAAGCCTCGACCTGGGCTGCCAGGTAACCAGACCTGTGGGGAACCAGCCGTAGGGATGAACCAAATAAAGCAGCAGGTGTGACTTCGTGAATTCCAGCCCGGGGAGGAGTGTCCAGCTGGATACACACCCTTCCTTTCGGCCGGGAGCAAACCCTGTCTTTGAGGAGCAGGGTCTGCCTTCCTTCCTGCTTGTTTCCCCATTGTATAAACAAACTCATCCCCCTTGATCCAGCAGTTCTCTGTTATTCCTATATATATATATATATATACAGAGCAGCAGGAGGGATCTTGCCACTACCAGAGGAGAACAAATAGGCTCATCTGAAGCACACTGGCTTCCACTGAGCCAACACAGGAGTGACACTCAGAGGCTCTCTTAAGTGTCTCCTGTGGCAGGGAGATGCTCTGATACCATTTGTCATAAACTATCTCCTGTGCATCAAAACATTACAGCAGCTCTGGGTTGGCTAAAATATTGCAGATTTAACTAATGTTTAAAATGGGAGCTTTGAGGAAAGCTGTACTGTTGCCTGTCATGCCCTGCATCCATACAGAGGTACATGCTGAGTGTTAAAAATTACCTAGGAATTAACCTGGGCCTCAGAGCACAGCCTAGAAAACAACAGCCAACACCACCAACCCACCTACAAAGACTGTGGAGCAGGTTGCCCCCATAGGAGAGGAGAGAAATTCTGACACCCCTTGGCCTCCACCCACAAACTCACCAATAAACAGAAGAACCACAGAAAAGGCGACAATCTCCACTGGCTCAGCCTTGGGCAGTTTCTGGAGCTTATGGAGAAACTTCTCACCAATGGCTTGAATTTCCTTCAGAAAGCCTTCAGAAGACATTCTGACACAACCTCTCCAGGCTTTATGCTGCAGGAGAACCAAACAGAGAATAAACCTTTTCACTGACTAATGCTAGGGAGCTGCCAGCCTTCTTATACAGCTGGTGATCACAAGGAAAACAAGTTTATCTGGTCTCAGTCCTCGTTCCCAGTAGCTAAGGTGGAGGACTATTAATTGTCTACGTGTTCTGGCACTGTTTTAATTTTAAAATCCAGCTTTGAGGGTGTTTTTGTCAACTGCACTGTTAAACAAAGTCCAAACCGTGTTACTTCTACAAGGACACTTTTTTCAGCAGGCACAGAGTTAGACTGGACAGTGCCCTTGGCTTTCACTCAATCAAAGTACTTTTTTTTCCAGTTGTGCTAATTAGTCCTTCCAGAAACAAATGCAGTTCTAACCCAACTTGAATTCCAAATGCTGAACTCCGCTGTACAGAGTCTTCAGCTGTTTCTTACTGACTAACACGAGTAGACCCCCTTGAAGGCGTCTTGCACTTTGAGCTACAGAACCCCCATTCAAATACAAATGCATTTACTTCAACACCTCACTAAAATACCATTAATAATGTTTTATTAACCAGTTTTACTGTACGTGATACTAAAAGTCTGCATTCACTAGGGACAGCTGGATGCTTTTCAGGTTCTTACAGATGAATGCAAATTTATAAAAAAAGCTAAATGTAGGGTTTCTTCCTTTTAAGCCACAGAGCAATCTATGAATTGAACAGTGGATTCCACCCTTCACTGCTGATGATGAGCAAAGCAAAAGCCCCTGGATCTGTCAGGGAGATATCTCCCTTGTGGAGCTAATCCCTCCTGCCCTGCTCAGTAATCTTAGACCTTCTTTATTCTCAGAATGATCATCAGGAGCTATTGTTATTGAAAATATTAGTAGTCTAGCTAAAGTTAAGTGCCTCAGTTTTAGCACCAGTACTTGCTGTTCTTTTACCCCTTAAGCAAGATTTGGGGAGGCACTGCAACAAACTAGCCGGCATGAGACCTATGGATGTTCAAACTTTGCTTCAGTTAGGAATGGAATTGGATATTTTTGAGAAATATCCATAGTTTCACCTACAACAAGTGTTTGGACAGGTCAACACTTGAATGGGTTATAACTCTTACTTCATTATTATATCAGAATGTACTGCTTAGTGTGTGTTGTAACAGTCAACACTGGGTTTTGGGACTTGAACATCGCAATTTAATATTCTGATCTTGGTGATAACACAAAGCCAAGTGACCAAGACGGCGTTTCCAGAACAAACCAGCTAGCTCCTTATTGCACATCTGGCTTGGTTACTCAAACAAATGGATGCTTGGAGTTCAGTTTTTCTAAACACACTGAGGACAGAGAGACCTTGGCTGTTTCTTTGCACACTGGGCTTAAATACTACAGTGCCAAGTTAAATTAGTTTTGTATGTTTATGCAATTCAAAAAGAGTTTTCTTTGTTCTTTTACATCCAAGCTAAGGAATAAAAATCAGAACCAGCTGGTTTCTTAGAAATGGGGGTGGATGGAAAATCTACATCTACAGAAAGATCGCTCTTCAACTTAGGAAGGAGGCAGAGCTGTGGTCTTTAGACCTGAAAAGGTCACTTTTGAGACTAGGGTTAAACACTTCTTTCCAGATGATTGCATACCCCAAGTGAGCTGCTCCAGAAACGGCTGCTTTATCCTTAGTGCTGCGGGATTCTGTGTCAGCAGGTTTTCAATTCTGTTTCCATTCCAAGAGATGATGGAGGAGGCAGAGGTGAAGTGATTTGTGTTTTCTGTTCTTGGCTCTAGAAGAAAAAAAAAATTAAAAAATAAAATTTCTGGCTCTAACGTTGTGAAAATGTTTGTTCTCTTTGGGGGTGTTTCTGCCTGTCCAGAAGCTCTCCTCATAAGAAATTTGCTGTAAACTTCCATGCCATGCTTTGGGCTGCACCAGAAGCAACAGGTATAAGAGCCAGGCTTGTGAAGTTTGGTTATAGAGTGTAAAATTACTGATCAGGATTGCAGAACTCCATGTGGATTAGCAAAGTGCTTAGTCTAAAATGATAAAGCCTGTCTCTGTAATGGACATTCCTCTCTGCCCATGGTACCTGATCTGGAGCTAAGTGAAGGAGTTTTTATTCTAAAACTTGCAAGGAATGCTGCTTGTTTACCTTGGTCCGAACTACAGCAGGGACAAAGTTTGATGGTGGTGGTGTAGTCTTCAACCTACGCGTGAGGAAGCAAATGTTGTTCTGCTTTACTGCACTTTCTGCTGCTTCCAAAGGCTCTCTGTTTCTGCAGTGAGGCAAAAGGGTGAAGAATAAAATAATTCTTAAAGGAAAAAAAGCAAAACTCCCCCAAGAAAGCCATTTACATTCATGGACTTCTGTGTGTTCCATTCTACTTGTGATGTAAAATCTTTGTTCAGGTTTTGATGTGATCTTTTCCCAACTGATTTCAGTAGAACCAAGATTTTACCCTTGTGATTAGCACAAGGGTAAGGATAGTGCTGTGTGATTTAAACCGGTTGCTTTACGCATCTGCCTCATGTACAACACAAAGGTGATGACATTAATTGCAGTAACAGAGTGGAGCTGTGAGAATTAATTCCTTTTGTTTTATTATATTGTGTTCAAATAAGCTTCCAGTCACCAGCAGTAGTAAAGGCCAGGTGGTGCAGGATATTAAGTTGAAGCAGTAACTGTCATGATTGTTATTAACACAGGCAAATCTTAAGAGGTTTGAAACTTAAGGTTTTTGGTCTTAACTGGCAGTTTATTTTCTAGGCCTGGAGTGCTGTTTTAGTGCCTGGAAGAGTCACTCAGTAGTACCTCAGAGATTCTCAGGGGTTTGGAGCAAACATAATTGTCTGCCAGTGTTTTCCTCAGCTGGGAATTTCTCCTTGCTCATCACTGTTCTTCCTCAAAACTTCACCCACTGAGGCTGGGAACCCTCCAGAGCAGAGGAGACTTGGCTGTAGGGCAGCAAAGCTGATGGAACTCATCCATGTTATGGAAAAAATCCTGAATGACCACAGTGCAATGTGATTTTCATAGCACACTGTCAGACTGATGTCAGGAAATTCTGCTCCACAGCTGTAGTTAGAGCTCACATAAAGTGAAAATCAGATGAGGAGAGGCAAGATAAGAAACTCACATAGGAAAAAGAAAGTGAACACCATGTCTTGTGACAGGCAGTTTGTGACATCCTGCTGGGATGGGGTGACAGCCTGAAATTCATGGTTTTGACTTAAGAAATAACTCATCTAATCCGTGATACCAGTGGAACTAGATCATCAAACCTTTCTGCCCTCCTCTATGTTGCAAAGCCCAGCAGGGGAGGGAATAAAACAAATCATTTAATTTGGGTTTATTTGGTTTTGATGAAAAAAAGGCCCATTCTGCCATGTGCCATGAGTTGTTAGCCTTGGTTGAAAGGACAGAGCACAGAAATGATGCAGGGGAATGGCAAACAGCTGCAGGTGTGCTGCTCAGCTGCAAGGATTACATGACCCTGTAAAACCCAAGTGCAACTCGTGTCTTTAGGACTTAGATAGATTTAGATTCCCAGAAAGCACTAATGCGGATTCATCTTGCTGTGCCCACTGAAGAAAGCTGTGAAAATTGCCATAATAGCACTGAAATTATCTTTCTGAGATGTTTTAATGGACTCGTGCCATGCTGAAGCACTCAAAGAAGTTGGCTGCTCAGCCCTTCAGAGAATAAAGCCATTAAAAAGCCTCAATCTAGACATTCAAGAGAACAGCCTCCATCAAGGTTCCTTTCTGCTGTGAATTGGCTGCATGTGGAGGCTTCTTCTTCCAAGAAAAGAGCTTTGGGATGACCATGTACAGTGGGGTCTGACATCCCTCTGTCTGCCTTGAGCTGGTGAGGCTGCTGTGGGCCTTCTGGAACTGCTGTACATTGATCAGGGTTTTCTGGTCTGCCCTGATCTGTGTGTGGACACAGCTGCATCCAAAGGTGAACTGTAGGGAGTGGGTGAGCTGAAATTTACTGCTGAGAATGAGACACTTGTTTACTCAACCCATGGGGTATTTGAGCAGCTTTTTTTAGTGCAAATGGCACGAATTTAAATTTGTGGTTTAGCCCCAGAACTGGAAGCTAGTAAATACAGGCAGTGTGCCTGGCCTGCCAGTGATGCTCCGTGGTTGTGTGACTGCAGATAAGTCATCACATCCCACTGTTGGGTGACTTCATCCCTGCAAGGCAGCGGAACATGGGACCACATCAGGGCTTTGTTTGTTAACTGGTGTGTGTCCAAGGCTCCAGCATGCTTGGCAATCTTTAGATAGAAAGACAGCAAGTCCCTGGTTTTGCTGCACTTACAAACTGAACTGGCCACTGCTTTGCTCAGTTCACTGAGCCTGTTTAGGATGGATGTAGATGGAAGTGTGGTTTCCACTCTTGTCTGCTCCTAATCCAACCATGCTCCTCATACTGTTCTTGCCATGATCCTGATCCATGGTTTACTGTGCTTTGTTCCTCTAGTAACCTAAAAGTGGAGATAAAGCTTTGGAGGGGGGAATTTGGGGGCGAGCAAGAAGCTGCCAGTGCCTCCAGTCCTAATGCAGCAAGTCCCAGTGACAGTGAGTTGGCTCTCCTCCACTGCCCACAGCAAGAGTGCTCCAGAGACCTTCCAAAGTAGAACCTTCCTGATGTTCCCATCAAGTAGAATGCCAGGGCAACATTCTCATTGCAACTTTGGCTTTTTCCTAAGACTGTGCATGTGAAGAAGCAAATGTTGTGTTGTTCTTACTCATGCAAGTCCAGTAAGTTGGTTGAAATTGGAGCTGAACAGGGATGTATGGATTGTGGGGGCTTATTTGGTAGGAAATCTTAGAAGGCAGGCCCAGCCTCATGGAAGGAGGGTGCTGAGCAGCCACAGGGGAGGGGATGGTTTTTATTCTGGTCTAAAACTCTAAAATAAGCTCTGACTGTACTTGGCGACTTTCTAAAGAACATGAGGGCTTGGCCAGTTTCAAAACGTACCAGCTTTGTTCTTGGTCCCTGAAACGTCCTTCTGATTTTATATGGATAAGGTCTGCAGTGCTTCCTGTTCTCAAACAATGCTGGGTTGCTAGGTGTGCCCGCAGATTGGATGCATTTTGGCGTAACGTGTCATAATTCCTGCATGATTGTTTATTGTTCCAAGCTTTTAGAGTACTGCTGAGATGAAAAGGGCCATAGAAATGCAGTTGTATTATCAGTAGTGCATGGTTTTCCCTCATCGTTGTTAATGCACTGTTTGCTGCCATGACTGTAGCTGACCAGCCATGTGAATCTTAACTATAGCTCAGACAAGCCCATTTTTCCTAAAACAGGAGTGCACGGAGCCAGACAGACCTATAATTCATTCCCAAGCAGATGAAAATAGTTCCCAGTATCAAGAGAACTCAGCCCTTTAACAGCACACACCCAGACTGGTAAATTGTAGCTCAATTCCATGGGAGAAAAGCTTGGACTTTGTCAGTAGGTTTGGAACACAAGGCCACACATTCCTAAGATTATAAAGCTGCCCTGCCTGGGTCGCCCTTTGGCTGGAATACCCTGTCATCTCCACCAGCCACTAGCTGGAGATGGGTTTTGAGGCAGCACTGTAAATGTGCCTTCTCTTCCCTACAACCTAATATTAGATTAATATAAAAAGGCACTGAATTCCCAGTTTCAGTAGCAGAGGTACGCACTGGAGCACTGAGCTGGGAGTTTTTACACCTCTGCAGAGCACCCTGGTTTTCTCCAGTCCATCCCACAAACACGTCCACAAAACCCCACGAGATAATTCTTCACTACTAAGGATTTTTTAAGTGGGGAAACCAAAACACTGAGCCATCCAATGAAAGGAAAAGGTCAATTTTAAAAATAAACCTGTAGCTCTTCTACAAGAGAACTTTTTCTAGGGTTGGTGATGTTTGAATCTAGCCTGAAAGTCTATTCTAATATTAGCAAAATATCCGTTTCCCAGGAACTGAGAGGTAGTTGTTTGCCTGTGAAAGCCTTGGAGTGCCTTCACAAACACAGTGGGATCTATCAGTAGTTGATGTTTGAGGTCTGGCATCTGGAGGCCTGACAGTGCTGGAAACTCCTCCACCTTTTAACAGCCACCTCTGTGCCCTATCCTTGATCTCACAGCTATGAGTCTCATAAATAACATACATTTTTGAGTTTTTTGAAATATCCTGGACTAATCCTAGCAAAGGTGCCACTGGGGTGGAGGAACTCAAAACCAAAAGCTGCAGCAGCTGCTGCCTGAGGAGGAATTGTTTGGAGCCTCATCAGCTGTGGCTGCGTGGGGTGGTGGGGACAGCCTGCATGGAGGTGTGGGGTGGGTGCTGCTCCCCCCACCCAGCTCTCCCCCAGCCCCTCACAGTCCCTGCTGTGCCCTGGGTGACTCTGGCCCACTGCCGGCTCTGTGATCAGGGGTTGTCTTACAGAGAGGATCCGCTCTATCAAACTTGGATTACTTTGTACCTCCACTCCCACAACCGCTGTTGGTTGCAGTCAGGCTGAGGCCCGAGCACTGTGACAGCTGTAACACAAGCCATGTCCTGCTGCTTTTATCCAGACATGTGTTTCACATTGCTGTGCCTCTCCCCCTGACATGAACAGCGTGGCTGTGGCTGGACGAGCCCCCAGCCAAACCCATTAAGATTTTCTTTTGGCCAGGAAAACTTGGCATGTTTCTCTACCTCCTTCCCACCCCTGCCCTTCTCTCCTCACTCCTCCCTCCTTACTTTTTTTTCTTTGGTTGTTTCCATAAACTTTGTTTTTTCACATGCTTTATTTAAGAAATTATCTTAACTGCAACAACCACCTACAGAGACTCTCCATTAGCAGGGTGGAAACTTCTCTCATCCCCTTGAGCCTTAGGGCCGGGCTGGAGGCGTGTGGGTCTAAACTTCTGCATCTCCTCACTCAGGCAGTTCCAATTCCATGTTTGTACAACACATAGGTCAGAAAGACCTGCCCTCCATTCCTCGTTAATGGAAATGGAGAGAAGTGGAAATACCTGATCCTTAACATTCCTCCCTACAGGCATGTGTAGGATTGGGAAGACCTCTTTCTGTGAGAATTGGCTTTCTGCTCCTGTTTGTAAACAGCTGAGTGCCCATGCGCCTCCTGGAAGAGGCTGAGGGGTCCCAGCTCAGCTGGGAGCTGCAGCAGCTTCCAAACAGGGAAACAGAGCTTCAGATGGCAGAAAATGGGGATTTATATGGCCAGTCTCCATTACCAGCCCCTCTTCCCATACCCAACAGCAAAACAGAGATGAGAGCACAGGCTGTGGGACACCTCTGTAAAGCCAAAGCTTGGATTCAACGACCTGAAAAGCCTTTTTCAACCTAAATGATTCTATGTTGTATAATTTCATGTATTTAGGGAAACCTTTTCCTCTCCCTTCCCTTCTCACTGCATTCAAATTTGACGGTCTGGTTACTGTAAACCATAAGCTGCGTGTGTGCGTGAACGTGCCTCTCAGAGCAGTGGGTTCTCATGCAGCTTTGAACACTAAACCAGCATCTGTGCCTGATACACTGGCTGAATTCTTCTTTCATTTTTTTCCAATGTTCTCATTAGAAACTGTGTAAAATCTTTCCGTTTATTTCTATTGGACACAGATGCTTAACTTGCACAGTGTGCTAGTTCCCCGACCCGGGTTTGTTTTCTAAGCTCTCTGCTTCAGGATTTGGGGGATAAAACTTCGCTGCAGCTGGGAGGAGCTCCGGGAAAAGCTGTGGCTGGCACCCGTCGGGTTTCACACGCGCCTGCCTGGGCTGCCAGCGCCTCGCCAAAGGCACGCACAGCCCCGGACCCCGCCGCCTCGTCCACACCGACTGGTTCTGTATCAGGTCACCAGCTTATCGGGACATACATTCTGTTGGAGCACAGAAACCCGAGCAGCCGGGCTTTGTCACCGGCAGAGGAGTTGCTGAGTCCCGCTCGGGCACCGCAGGCTCCTTGTGTTACAGGGCGGCTGCGGCGCAGCTCTCCGCAATCCCACTAAAAGCTTTTCTCCTGCCACCTTCCCTCCTCGCTGTCCCTGGCAAGCAAATCCAGCCTCCCGAGCTCTGCTCCGTGGCTGAGCGAGCAGGGGCAGCTCCCCAGGCTCCAGCCCCTCGCTGAGTGCCGCGCTTGACCGACCAGCAGCGATAGCTCAGCCTTACCCCGACCGCCCGCTCTTCTTCTCCTCTTGTTTTTCTTTCCGTCTTCTTAAACTTTCACGTCATCTCTCCCCTCATCCTGGCTTGCGGCTCGCTGCTCGCTCGGCTCCTCTCTGCTCCGCTGCTGACAGCCAGCTGTTGTCTCTGCCTTTTTTTCTTTT